>JACXGJ010000015.1:0-33692 GCA_016801105.1 Esox niger | reverse complement strand
ATAAAAAACTAAATAAAATGAGTAGTTTTATTTAAGCAACATATTTCAAGCAAGTGCCAACATTCTAAGTATAATCATAATAATTTTTACATTGCCCATAGGAAGTAAAAAGGTTTCAGCATGGGCTTAAACATTGAAGGAATCCACAGACATAATGTAGTCCACTAAGTGGAACGTTCAGCTTCATTGACTGATTCCTCCAGATGACCAAGATTGGATCAATAAACACTGGGCTGATGAGTTCGCTGTAGGGATGTTTAAGCACCCACACCATAACATGAAAATGACAGACGGCCTCATGAGTTGATAAAACATAACAAGTCAAAAGTGAAGTCCAGATATTCACATAAGCTACCTCAGGACTCCATTTCCTTCCGAAAGCATTTGAAAACTAGAAATGTCTCACAGCTCAGATCTCCATATAGATCTGGGTCATATCTTAGTGGTCATGGCCTGCTCTGTGTTTTCAATGCTTGTAACTTGTGAATTGGGTATTCACATAATTGGAAAAATGATATATTAGTGTTAGTGCATCCAGGCAGTGTGCAGGGTTGAGCTCAGACAGGGAGATTGTGGTACTGGGTTTATTATTTGCTTCCACCCTCCATACATGCCTTGATAATGTGGCTCTCAAAAGTATTCAACCCATAGGATCATTCAACATTTTATTGTGTAACATGAAATAAAGTGGATTTGTCAGTGAATAGAATCTGCATACTGTTTTAAGTTAACAAATATAAAACAGTACATAATTAATTGCATAAGTGTTCAACCCCTTTGCTCTGATCCCCTGAATGAGCTGTGGTGCAACCAAATGTTCGGAGGTCACACAAGTTGAATGGAGTTCACCTGTGTGCTATTAAGGTGTTTTATATGATTTCAGATTGAATACCCCTGTCTCTGTGCGACCCCACCGTAAATTAGTATAATTTAAAACAAAATTGTTGAACGAACATTCAAAGCAAATCCGGATAAAGGTTCTTCTAAAGAACCAATTAGGGGTAAGATATAACATTCCCAAGGCAATTTCGAAAGCAGAAGTATTCCTGGGAGCGCAGTTACGTCCAATATTCATAACTAGAGAGAATATGGCTCAACTGTGAATATTATTGAAACAGAACATCTCAAAAACTGAGTGTCAAACTACGGGGACACTCAGTGAGAGATTTTGCATGGAGCCCCAGACCGAGGGACATTGACCGTCATCTTGAACTTCTTCCATTTGTTGCTGCCTTCTCACCAAGCTGCTTGCCTATTGTCCTGTAGCCCATCCCAGCCTTGTGCAGGTCTTCAATTGTATCCCTGATGTCCTTACACAGCTCTCTGGTCTTGGCCATTGTGGAGAGGTTGGAGTCTGTTTGATTGAGTGTGTGGACAGGTGTCTTTTATACAGGTAACAAGTTCAAACAGTTGCAGTTAATACAGGTAATGAGTGGAGAACAGGAGGGCTTCTTAAAGAAAAACTAACAGGTCTGTGTGAGCTGGAATTATTACTGGTAGGTAGGTGATCAAATACTTGTCATGCAATAAAATGCAAATGAATTATTTAAAAATCATACAATGTGATATTCTGGATTTGTTTTTAGATTCTGTCTCTCACAGTTGAAGTGTATCTATGGTAAAAATTACAGACCTCTACATGCTTTGTAAGTAGGAAAACCTGCAAAATCAGCAGTGTATCAAATACTTCCCCCACTGTACATGTATCAGTTAATGAACAGTCAATGAACAGTCAATGTGTCCAAAGATAATGAACAGGCAAATGTGTAGACCAGTTCAACACCACATGATCAAGGCTAGATCCTTGTCAAAGATGGTTTGGAAATGTAATTATCATATGTTATACATTGTAATTATGGCAGTAAAATTTTGATTTAGAAGCAAAATCAACAATGTTTGTAATATTTCCCTGCATCATTACTCTCTTTTACAACTTATATGTAATATAAAGCTGCTAGCTAGACACTGTTCATTACCTGAATCCTCTGTACACCTCAAATATCAGTATTTTCATTGTATTCATTTGTTCAGCACAATAAATATTTAGGGTTGCAGCAACAAAGCAGCAGGAAAGCTATTGTATTTGTGTTGGTTTATATTATTACTATTATTCCAGATTATTAACACGTAACTATTTTACTGCTGAAAACATATACATTTAGATAATGGGAACAATATCCATATATAAATTATAGGTGGATCCATTGCATCGTTGCCTAGCAACAGCTTGTTGAACGCTAACATATTTCGTATTTCAGCCCAATCACCCAAAATGTTGAAATCGCTCAGGAGTGTCCAATTGCTCATGAAGAATATTTTCACATCAAGCACCCATAAAGTCCACCATCTTGGATTTTCCAACATCTAGAAATATGTGAAAAACCTTAAAAATTGTTCTCATTAACTGTTGGTCCAATTGACTTGTAGGTTCGTATGAGTGTAATTTATACTGTAATTTGTGAAGCAAATTATTTTGGGTAAAATATTAAAATGGCAGGCCAAACAAATATATTGATCTTTTGTGGCTTTGTTACTCCAACATCTTTCAGTTCTGAAATAATGTCCTACTGCCATGCAAAGTCACACACATCCACCACCCCTCCTGAAGATATCATGCCATTTGCCAACTCATCTGTCCTGTTAGTGGCGCTATGTTATTCTAACAGACTTTGAATGCTTATATCTTTTGTTTAGTGAAATCTCACCAAAACCTGAACACACGTATGTAATGGGAACAATTTCCACATACAAGATGGGATGGATCTGTTGCATTGTTGCCTAGCAACGCCCTGTTATTAATCTTCTAGATCTGAACGCTCATAACTCGTTCTGTTTTGAAACATCAAAACAAAACGTGTTTACATGCAGCTGATAGAAGCAGTTTCCACATATGTCATGATGGGATGGATCCCTTGCATGGTCGCCTAGCAACAGCCTTTTGATACACTGCCACATTTGATACATCCGCCCCATCATATATCACCTAGAATGTTGAATCCTCATGATAACTCCCCCTCATGGGAAACAAATCTAGGACCCATGAGGTCTGCCATCTTGTATTTTCTGCAATTTTAAATTTGTGAAAAACCATAAATAACTCATGAACTGTTGGTACAATGTTGTTGTAGGTTGGTATGCATATACTCTATAACTATGACATACGAGTTCTCCTACGGCCGTAAACATTACTAAATCATGTCATTATCTGTGATAACCAATAACACCGAATTTTAACAAATGGACAAACATACTTTATTGCATATAAAAACCTACCCAGAAGTAAGAAAATCCACATTTACAAAATGTAATTAAAACAGATCTACATATGAAAGTCCCTTTTGTTAAAAATTATCACAAATCAGTAACATAATTACAACACACAAAATGGAAGTCAAACTACATGACATTCAAATTTGAAGTTGAATACTTTCAAGACAGTGGCTAAGTTTTCATATTATTGGCAATAGATTTTCATGTGAGTATTTGAAAATCTGCAAATACACATATTTTCCCACCAGTTGGTTTCCACCAAGCTCACTTTTTGCAGCTAAAATGCAGTGCATCATGTCATAGCACACATGAGCTCCTTTAGCATGTTTTCATGTACCAAATTAAATTATTTTGTTGCATTTTCACAAATTGTGTGATCATTAGGAGGTGCCAACTGTTTTAGAGAAGCCAAAAGTATGCAAATATGACATGGGTGGGCTGCACTAGGCTTTATGAGATCATTAAAGAGCACCACAATTTGTACTCGTCAAAAGGCAGTGACACATGTCCAGTGAGACTCAGGATAATTAGTGTAAATAAGCATCACGCTCTTCCCTGTGCACTTTCAGCACTCAATGAAAATGGGATCTTCCCTGTTAAATGGTAAAAAAAAACAATCACTGCACGATTACGATAGCTATTTTATCGATACTTTCGCATGAAAGGCATATCCACTGGCATTTTTATCATTTTTTACACCAAAACACCTCTCCCTGTTAATTGAAAACATCTGTTGATAGTGAAAATGTCCCTTTTCCATCACACCTCTGTTTTGTTAAAGCTGTGGATGGAAACTAGGTAATTGCATTTATTTACTTATTTGATCATGTATGATATGTAGCTCAACTCATCAGCTGTATACCCATAATAAAACAAAAGCATTCATCAGCTGAATACCCATAACAAAGCTAAGCAGGGTAGCTTTTATTAGAATCAAGAAAGCAAGGTATGCTAAAATGTATAAGCTAGACTGAGTGGACACTGCTGGTGGGTTAGGCGTTGAGACTTCCCATGCAATTGTAATTTTATCTATTCTCCTGTGACTACCATTGAACAGCCACAGCCGATGTGTTTTATACAGAACAATGGCTGAAGGGGTGGATTTGTGTGAAAATAGTTTATCACCAAGATGATAAAAGCAAAATTCTATAAGCAGTTTCAGGGTAATAGAATCCCTTAATAATGTCGATTTCCACATTCACCATAACGCCAAGTAACGAAGCTCGGTTCTAGTGATGTGACCACATCACAGATACCAGATTTAGCTCGAAGGGATATGATCAGAACTCACCTGTACCACTAAACACTTGCTGCTCTCGCTCTCTCTATTTTGGGGGGTTTGAAACTTGGCTCGGGCTGTCACCCCTGCTGCACCTGGCCAAACTTCCTTTTCTGCAGTCATCACAACAACATACTCAAACTCTACTACTACTTAGGGAATTAGCAGACAACTTACTTCATTCAGGGGTTCTTCTAACACTGATAAAACATTTAAATAACCAAAGACATCATCCACAGTTCTGTTTCCCTTAATGCAAGCTGTATGCATCCAAATGATCAACACTCAATTTATGCTCAGTAACATATGATGCACAACAAATTGTGGAATTAAAGTTTTTGACAAGTTATGAGAGACATGACAGACCACGTTACTGGTTCAGCTATGCATTTACGGTTCCATAGGCTGGAGACTTTCCGGATTCCAGTGGTATAACATTGAACAAAATTGATGACGTTTCACTGAGCAGTAAAACACAATAATGGTCCCAGTCTGTCACAACACAGTGCAGGGATCTGTTGGTTCAGTGGGAGATTTAGAATGAAATCTCATTATAGCTATTACAGCTGCACTGAAGTGGCAGACTGTTAGTACAATCTAATTTTATAACTTTGGATTAATGGAAGGCTGCAGAGAACAGCCCATTCAATAAGATGCGATGCCTTCATTGTTGTTTTGGGATCACTGTTGAGGTATGATGTATACACCCAGGATTCTGCCTGGATTTATTGGTTAAGAAGCTGTGCTGAGGAAAACGAAAATCGTTCAGTGTTTGAGGCAAAAAACACAAGAAAGTATCTACTTACAAAAACATATTTAAAGGGAAACCCAGGGGCTATTTTAAGAGATTCCTTAAAGTCAGACCGTAATAATCTGTAAAAGGCACATCAGAGTCTCTAGTTGAATAAGGCAGCTTCATGTCCACTGCTCAGACTAGGCAGGGGTATTGGTCTCCAGAGACTGAAAGAAGAGTTCGAAGATAACAAGCCTTAGATGTGGTAGAAGTATTCTTGTCCTCTTCTCTTTTCCCTTCCCAGAAGACCTCAGAAAAGGGAGATCAAACTGGAGGAAAAGTTGGTTGGAACTTTCTGTACCATCTCCTACACAATACACACTCCTCAATAGTAGTTAAACTTGACCTTTTCAATATCACCAATCAGAGTCCGCGCCAAGAAGATGCCCATCATCTGATAAGAGGGATGAAGTCACATTATCAGCTTACAATATAAAAGACTGAACATAAACATGTATTCTCTAGTTTTCATATACATATATTTACCTGAAGTAGAGATATTACAATGAAGACTCCAGCTACTATGTAGATATTCCGAGGCAGCCACTCCTCCAAGGCTGGGATGCAGCCCTTGACATAAATATAGTTGATCCAGTCCCCCTGCAACAGGAAATGAGACGTGAATGGAATCTCTCTCAAACCTTCTAATACACTGATGTCCTCACATTACCTTTTATGAAGTACGCAGATTTGACTAGCAACTCAATATAAAATACTAATATACTTAGAAAATCCTTTCTATAAATGGTCATGCATTTTCAGTGACAACCCAAATTCAAATGAATATATTGCATTATCATTTTTATGATGCCTTATGCTCCATGGTCTATTAGTAGCTATTATATATGTACAATTAGATATCTACCTAGTTGCTGGCTATGAAGATGTGCTCCTAAGTAACATTAGCTAGCCCATAGTAATATCTACTAACTAGTTCACGTCACACGGAATGCATTGTTCCAACACTAAACTAGCCAGATAACAAGCGTATGTATGCAAAAGACCATGTATGCAGTGAATAGAATATCACCATAATTAAGTGATGTAGCTGTTCAAAAATGAGGGAATTATCTGAAAGCAAGCAATCACACTATGTTACATAGTGTAACGTTAATGTAAAAACGTTACACTATGGGGGGGGGTATCAGCATGTCTGGCAATCTGTTGAGATGTTCCAGATGGAATTAGCGGCAAGAGTGTGGTAGCAGACAACAGGGAGCAAGTCATTACTTGGCACTGATTGTGCAACACAGACACATTGACACATACTGGAAAGACTGCACTGAGCATGTGCTCCCAACGGAAGTACACAAATGAGTTGGTCATGTTGATGAGTGTCCCAATTTACTTTCCTTTTCCAGATGTGTGCACTTGCACAAGAAAAAAATTGAGGATTGCAACATATACACTTCTTACTGTTACTGAGGGACACACACGCACACGCACACGCACACGCACACGCACACGCACACACCTGACTGTAGGTGTTTTAGCCACACATATTGCTTACAGGTGAATACGATCCACCAACATAACCAAATCTCTATAGACAAACATTGGCAGTACAATGGGTTGTAATGAAGAATTTAGTGACTTTGTGGCACTGTAATAGGATTTCTGTCCTATTAGATCTGCCCAACTGTCGGTCAGCTGTAAACTATATTACGATAATTGTGAAGGGGAAACCTCTAGGAGAATCAACAGCCTAGCCACCAAGTGGTAGACAACTTACAGACGGAGACCGCTGAGTGCCAAAGCATGGAAAAATCACCTGTTGCGTCACTCACCACAACATTCCAAATTTCCTCTGAAAACAACCACAGCACAACAGTGCATCGGGATCTTCAAGAAATGGGTTGCCATGGCCGAGCAGCTGTACGTAAGCCTCACATCAACATGAGCCATGTCAATTGTCAGCAAGAGTGGTGTAACGCACGCTGCCACTGGACTCTGGAGTCATTAAAGACATGGTTTGATGAGGTTGGTGTGGATGAACGAGTGTTCTGCACAGAGCCCTGACCTCAACCTCACTGAACACCTCTGGGATAAATTGGAATGGCGAATGCAAACCTGGCATTCTCTTCCAACATCGGTGCCTGACCTCACAAATGTACTTTTGGATGAATGGGCCCAAATTCCCAGAGACACTCCGAAATCTTGTGGAAAGCCTTCAAGTAGAGTGGAAGCTGTTATAAATGCAAAGAGGGGGCCAACTCCATATTAATGCCCATTGTTTTGGATGGTCAAGTGTCCAACAGCTTGGTGCTCACCTATATATGGGACACTGCAGGGCAGTAGTGGTCCAATGACCCACCCCCACTGGGTGTTAAAATGTTTTTCATTGAAAGTCAAGCACTGACGCTTTCTGGGACATAAACAATTATATTTAGCAGGTAACAGTATAGGGATTTGCACTAGAGACCTATTAATTTGAATGTGAAGAAAATAATACTAATATTGACCTGTATTGATAAGACAAACTTGGGACAGATTCATTTAAATAAGTATTGAAGAATTGAAATGAAGGCGATAGTCATTGAAATGTTGAGGCTTTGTGTTCACCCAGCATTACCACATTTAACTTCTAAAAGTATAGACAACGAAAGTGATAGAAATGGTTGAACCTTCAGTCTGGGTGATTCAAATATCTTAACTGTTTCACTGTCAGTATAGAAATGATTATTATACAATGGCACTAGGTAGTTCCTACCAGACAATTCCACCCAAAATCCAAAGAACGAGCTTAAGACCAGATGGCCAAACATGATTTGAATACTTAACTGCAAAGCAGTGACCTTGACAACTTTGCCATTAAGGAAGCCCTTTGGGTTTATTGTTTTTAAGATATTATTTCATAGACCGAAGAGAGTTGGATCCATGTCAGTGTTTAAATCTGGACTGAGCACAGACTTTCCATTTTCTTTCTTTCAAACAAAGTTAAGGAATAACAAAGAGTACGAAGTGAAAATTCTAGGGAGAAAATTGATGTGTGTTTTGACAAAAATGCATTGCAGTTAAAAACAATCCGGTGAACCATAGCTTGTCAGAGCTACAGCAAGTCTATATGCAAACGAGCCATATCGTCCACCACCTTCACTCTGATCCGCATGTTTTCACTCAGTAGCAAAATGACTTTTTTTCAAGCAGATATGTAAATATCACAGCAGTGATACATATCAAACATACCAGTTCTGATCAAACAACTAGGAAAAGCGGTTTCCCTTAGTTGCACGAACACAAGAGCATGAACTAGCCAACTTGAGATAAGCACAATGCACACATATGGTCCCAGATATCAACACAAACAAACTGGCAGTAGTGTCTGAGACAGTGTTGGTTAGCAAGACGCATTTCCCTGTGCATGTACACCAGCATTCACTGTCATTTAAAGGCATATGAATACGTCTGTTAACCCCAGACACGTATAACAGAGTCATGGAAGATATGTTCTTGCAGTATTTACGGTG
This sequence comes from Esox niger, assembly GCA_016801105.1. Taxonomy (NCBI): domain Eukaryota; kingdom Metazoa; phylum Chordata; class Actinopteri; order Esociformes; family Esocidae; genus Esox; species Esox niger. Next base: position 24,883 of record JACXGJ010000015.1, on the reverse strand, counting down.
TCTGTAATATGCTTGTTACAACAGATAATCAATGGCTTACAGTACTTAGATGCATGAGTGCAAAAAAAACACCCATTTGAATGTGTGTTAATAAATGACCATTTTGTTTTAGGTACTAAGAAAATCAAAGCACTTAGCAACCGTTATCAACAAATGCGTCACAACAGTAATTTGATGATGGTCTGTCATCGTCAAAGGAGTAACCTTTAAAAGGAACCTGCCGAGATAATGCATCCTGTTTTTGTGCCAAATTTTTATATCAAGTTTGTGGTTAAAGCACTGCTTCATTGCTGCAAGTCCCAGCAGACTCAATGTATAGACGTGTGCCTTCTGAAACAGGGACAAATCTACTAAACTTTGGAGGGGACAATTACATGAAAATCGCAAGAGCAATTTTCCGGGCATACCAAATGTAGTGCTGTAATACTTTTAAGGTTTGCGCCATCGGTTGGCTCACTTCAGTAGTTCTGCAAATTCAGCTGTTGGGTGTGAACCATACCAACATAAAAATGTACTGGATTTAACCTCAATAGCTAAGTACATTGAGTGCCTTTCAGATGGTAGACATGAACACGATCACCTTGGCAGCTAAGGAACGCTACACTGCAAGCTTCTCTCATTGACACGAATTCAAACAACTGCAAACACTGGTTGAGTTTACTGTAGGTAGGTAGCAAATGTCAGCTAACAAAGTGTGACCTGTAATACAATGTAGTGAAAATAAACGCTGGTGACGGTTGTGTTTCATTGAATTGGGTGTTAGAAGTAAATATATGTAGAATATATCCTTTCTTCAAACTACTTACGGACAGTCATCCACCAGTTTCCGACTCTGTCAGATTCCCACCTATGCACGCACTGTACCTGCACGAGGTGCCTCTGCTCAGGGCTTGGGGACCAAACCATTGTGAGGTGATGGCCGGGGGGTGGTCACCAGCTTTTGAAACTTAAAGACGCTATTAAGTGCCGATAATCAGCAACAGGTGCTTCCATTGTATCATATTAATATTATTGAAATGACAGTTAAGCTCAAAGTGATGTATTAGGGGGATATAATCATAGCTTTCCCCAGGATGGTGTGGTCGGGACCACACGCCCCCCCCCGGGATTGCCGCCAATATTCTGAAACACACTCAATGATATTCTGTTCCTTGCGAAGTTGCTAGCTCAAAGAAGTCCACATTGGAATCTTTGCACCGGAAGGAACGTACTCCTCAGCCTTATACCTCAACTTAGCTCACAGGCACCAAAGCCAGCACAAGGAGTTGCTACAGCGTGACGAGGCAAGGTAACCATATTCCACTAGAAACCTCTGCCAAACTGGCTCAACTGTGCTAACCTGCATGCAGGATCCAAAAGCAGGACTTGGAAGAACGCAGGTAACTTTGAGGCAGTGATTTTGCCCACAGTACAGAAATATTACCAAATTGATTAAGAACATACATTTCAGAACCCAGTCAGTTTAATGAGCACAGTAGACAGTATCATACCTTCAGACCTTTACGGACATCATAGCCACACTGGGTGTTCAAAACTGTGTCCTGTGGGGGAGAGTTACATTTAGACAAGTCATTGTCAAGGATTAATAAGGGGTATACCCCAAAACAAATATAACTAAGGATTATAACACCGACAACAGTGACTTTTCCAGAGGAGAAATGGATCCTGATCCTGAAAGAACCATGAAAAAAGATGCAGTGATAGATGCAGATTACTCACTGCAGGGTCACTGAGGCAGCAGGAGAAGGGCACCCCACACCTCTCTCTGCTGGGATTGTTGTTGGTGCAGTTAAAGTAGACATTTAAGTTCCAGTCATCGGGCTCCTTGGCTCCACAGCAGTGGTTCTAAGACAGGCAATAGCGTGGAGGTTGAGTTTGATGGTTCCAACAAACCAAAGTCACTTCAACCCCAGAGATATTATCCTTCTGAGCATAAAAATTAATCTTTTGAGGGGTTTGAATCTGACTTTTGATCTTAGCCATAGTGTTAGCACACCCGTATGTTTAAACCATACCACAATCTTTATTAGGCTGGACAGACAAATAAAATACAAATTATGAAACTTATAGTGTTTCATAATATTACCTTATTTTCAAGCTGCATGCTGTAGTAGAAAAGAAATCTCCAGAAAACAGGTATAGTTTTGGGGCTTTTTTCACCCGGGCTCTTTCATTTCTATTGAGCGCTGTGATACCAACTCTACTCCAGAACACGTTCCAAACATTCTAATTCTAGCCAATTGTTGTAAGTCACAATGCCATACTTGCCCATGGTCATTGAACTCTCAATGCACCGTAACTTTGCCTCAAAACATTTCCTTCAGAAAGTATAAAACCATATTAAATCCTGTTTTGGCATTATTTGTCAAATTACGTGAAATATAAGCCTTCATCAGAACATTATAGTAAACCAATAAAAACTAAAAAATATTTGCTTAATTGATGACAGGTAATTTACGCTGTCATGTTTGTTAGGTTTAAATCTGAGCATTTGGTGCACACATTAATATACTAACAATACTGTATGGTCAGTCATTGCTTAGCTGCTTGCACTCAGTTTTAGAATTGAAGCAGTTGCCTTAGATTATGAGCACTGCGCCATTCAGCAGACAGATACTTCCAAACCCACCACTGACAAGTGAGAAGAGCAAGTAAGCTCAATAGGCTACACAGCAGTACGATAATGACAATCGGCTACACTTCAACACAACATTTAACATTAAGATGTAATAGCAATAATATATACTGACTGGGTATGATGCACCGGTTGTGATGGTGGTATTGCTTAATGTTGCTTTTAGGGAGGGGATTAGGGCGCAATATTAACAAGAATAGCGACATTCTAAAAAGTGTTGTATCTATAGAAAAGTGTTGTAATTAAATGAATAACTCTGCAGGGCTGCTTGTTGTTAACAGCTAAGATTTTGGCATGAGAAATTGGCAAATCAGCTACTACTACTTTGAAGACTGACATGCATATGGAGTGGCGTGTCAATCTTCGAAGGCAAATACCCTAAAATGTATATCATTTTAATCAGGAGAATCTCTGCTTTTTAATAATAAATGACAGTCTAGCAGGCTTTCAGGTCATCAAACGCTATATTAAAAATAGTCTGAAATTGCTTCTTTTATACTTCCACGTAACAAGTTTCAGCGCAATTAATTGCCATAAAAGACCTGATGTTCACTTGCTATATCAGCTGTTATTTGTCAGTCTCTTCACAAAATAAACATACAGTAATAAAATGAGGACACCTGTTTTGGATACATTTTTAGGGAATCGAATTTTAAGCTTAATTCAGGGCAGAAGCTCAACAAAGTTTTGATTCACTTAATTTGCAATGGGCTCCTGATAGCGTTCAAGCTTAGCCAGCATCCTTTGGCCGTTTTAGAGGCTTGGGTGAATTGTTATGCGTTCTCTTGTCCAGCATATCTTTATGGAAAGATGGCCTTAATTTTTCATTATATATATTGTTTATATATCGAGAGCGGAGTTATCTAAGCCACTGTTTTATTGTGGAGGCATAAGCCACATTTCCACAGAATGTACCATCTTTTTTTAAATGTACCTTATGGAAAGCATTCTCAAATACATAGTTATAATTTTTTGCTTATATCGTCGAGCCCTAGTCCCCAGAGAACAGGCTATTGCTGCAACAAGGGAAACAGATCCAGTAATGACAAAACAGCAGTTACTAGTTATCAAAGGGAGGAGTAGCAATAATTAGTAAGACACCTTGGGACTCAAATTCTCACTGGCAATTTTGTCCCTCCCCTCTCCCTCCTCACCAGCTTTTGCAGGGAGTCAATGAGGTTCTGTAGGTCGATGTCCTCTCTGTAGGCCTTGATGTTGGTGAGGAAAAAGTCATTGATCCACTCCCTGACATTGTCCTGAAAAACAAATGCCAGCACGGCCGCTGTCAGCTCCAGGAAGAAGATGAATCCGATAACCCCAGAGAACTGAAGGATAGGGGAAAACAAAATTATAGAAAACATTAAGACAGATTGAGTGTTATTCGAGATATGTTGTGATTTAAAATACATCCTGTGTTATTATGTCAGTATCAGCCAGAAATTATCATTGTATTTTAATTACAATTATTATACCAGGTTAAACAGACTGCTACGGTGGCATTTATTGATTTTACCAGGAAAATTATGTCAAATTCATGAGTGCAAATTGTCATCTTAGAGTTTTAAGAGAGATACTTTAAATAAATAGATATTTTACAGAAGTCTCCAACATTTTCAGGAATGAGAGTTAAGTGTGTGGCTCGCTCTCCCTGCAACTTTTCCATAGGTCACATCTGTACAAAAGTAGGTACAGGAGAAAATGTTGGGCAGTCGTTTCAACATACCCAGTTAAATAAGGATTAATAAAATGCTAAAGAGGGGTATGTAAAAATTTGGAGACCATTTAAATGATTGTCACATCAGAATAAATTAACATGTCTGGAAAAATGCAGATTTCTTTGCATCGGCCCATTAATAGCAATGCTGGCCCTTTCACGGTGCTTCCTGTGAAATAGGAGTGTGTGGTCTTTGATAAATGAAGCCAACGGCAGCAGTTTTATACAAATAACAGATCTAAGCTATGTGCTATTTGTAGCATAGCAGGTACTGTTCAATTGCTGCACTGACATACCATTTATGGATTGCGCAGACCGGCCAGAGAGCAATTATCAGTTGATGATCCAACAAGCACTTCATAGACAGGTGAAGCACTAGCAAAATGGTGAATTTATTGGCCAGATTGAGTTGGGTAGAAATCCACATTCAATCTTTTTATAAGATCATTCATCCAATTTTTGTAGCGTATGCAATTTAAATTAACACACTGAACAACCCGTTTAAGGATGCAATAACACATTCTTATTTACAGCAACAACCTGGGGGAAATTAAGGTTAACTTTCTTAGGGACGGAACTACACGTGTCTTCACATTGTCAGTTCGGGGATTAGAACCAGGAACATTTCTTTCACTGCACAAACAGTTTTGACCACAAGGACAGGCAGCCACATCTTTATGCAGCAAAAAAACAATGTACAAAGAAAAACAACATTGCACATGTTACCAAAGCAACAGGCCCAAGGAACACGGGTACAGAATTATGCTTTAATGCCATTTACTGTACATTCAATTTAACTTCAACATGTGGGTCTTGTTTAACTTCCCACACTGGAGTTAAACCCATTAAGACAGACACACCATGTGCGATTAGCCTGAAGTGTCAACAGAGGAGAATGTCTGACTCATGGAGCACAAGCTGGGCAAACAGATAGGTGCTTGTAATAGCAGATAAAATGCATATCAGAATGCCATCTGTGTGCTATGAGAGAACCATGGGAGAGAGAGAGGAAGTAAGAAAAACAGAATGTTGAGGCAGTGTGGTACTCACAAATTTGAGGAGGCATATGTTCTCCCTGAGTGCCCCTACACATCCAGCAAAGCCCAGAATGAAAGTGATGGCTCCCACCGCCAGCACTAGCCACACAGGGTCAAAGCCATGCTGCCGTGTCACCTGTGTCAGGTCCAAAAGCACTCCCTACAGGAGACAAAACAGTTAGGTGAGCTAAGAACATGTTAGGCTATAGTAAAGGGCAAACAAAATCTTTCAGACAAGGATGAAACCAGGGCCTTTTATTTCTAAAACAGCTGGACAGTAGCATGCAGGCAGACCCAGAGTCACACATTTTATAATCTGTGAATCAATTTTAAATGTGATCTTGTAAAATTAAGTCCATAGGTTCAATACACACTGTGAAAACCAAACTGTACTGAAGAGCAGTAACTCCATACATAACCAACATTTTAGAAGTTTTAAGCGGTGTGTGTCAAGAGTGAAAATTACATTTGTCTACAGTGATTGTAAATCTTTCAAAAGCTTATACAGAGAATGGACAATGCTGTTCTATACTTCACTGCAAATCCGTTTGAGCTGCTTTGGTTCAAACACAATTCAACCACAAAAGAATAGTCACAGGGTTAAGTTCAGACGACTAGGATGGTGAATCATGCACATAGCCAAGGGAAAGTTGCTCACTCACCTTCTCACTCCAGGCCCAGAAACCAATAGCAATGAATGCTGCTCCAGCCAGCTGAGAAAAGGACAGAAAGCCTTTAGTCTTCAGAGATTTTAATAGTAATAGTTTACCTTTATGTTCAATATTTTCAAAAAGTTATTAAGCAAACAAAGGAAGAGTTTAAGCTAAATTAGGTGTACAAACAAACACTGACAATGCTGCAAATCACTATGGGGAATTCAGTCAAGTCTGTTAATCTTTTCACAGGAAATAGTCAGACACCGGAAGAGGTTATAATGGAACCTAGGACTCAAGACTACACACTGTATGCTGTCAAAAGAATCGCTTGTTAAACACCCACAAGCACCATTTTCCTCAACAGTTGCACACACATATTTGCACAATATAGCCTCTGTTAGCACAGCAAACCCATAATGGAGGCCTGACTACTTTAGTCAAGCTTCTGAAAGATTCTAAAGAACACCAACAATTTCCCTCATCGTCCTCAAGTCAAAGGGGGTTAGCAGAACAAGAGTGATATTCATTTGAAAATTGAAATGTTCTCTGCATATACTACACTAACTTCACCCCACTTATTACACCTGTATTATACACCTACATTCAATTTCAAATAGATAATTCTCTATCAGCCACTTCTTGCAATTTCTCAGCTGGAATAAAAGGTTTTCCGCTAGAATAAAAAAACATGTTTCTCAATTTCCTGTTAAAATGAAGAGGAAGCCTAGTGTCTTATTTAAAAGAGGAAGTAAGGGCTCTGAAGGTTTTAATGGTTAACACTTGGTGTTGGCACAACATTTTTAGAGATGGAGGGCAAAGCAAAACAAATTGTTAAAGCAATTATTTATAGTACATATACATCATTTAGCAGACACTCTAAATCCAGAGTGACTTATTGATAATTGAGAAACAAACAGATGCTGTGATTTAACATCTGAAGATATCACAGGGAGAAGTTACAGAAAGTGCTCTGCGTGGAAAGACTTGGGCAGGGAACACCAGGTCAGCCAGCAGGAGGTGGAACATTAAGTGACTCAAAATGTGTTTCCTACATTAAAGGAAGGCAGAGTGTACATATGCAGAGTTGAACACTCCCTCAGGAAACACTGTTCTAAAACGTTAGGGCCAGATTCATGCAGCAGTTACACATTCTTGGTTATCTTTACAAATCCTCTAAACCCTCAAAAAATTTGATCAAATTGATGATAGCCTGCCTTCGCTTATATTACTAAACTTCACAAACAACTTTATGAAATTGAACCAGATTAGGAGAATAGATTGCTAATCAGGAAGGGGGGTTGTTATGCCCCATTTTACATTCTGCGCAACTTGGTGCTCTCCATTCAAAATGCTGCACGTTGACAACACTTTGCAGGCAAGTCCAGTAACGATTAATAAAAAAATTGGATTTGACATCTGACATTGATTTGCCTTTGCTGGTGGCAAACATTTCCCAGAAATGGGTCGACCTTCATGGGCAAGGGAGGGAACCTTTAGTAAACTAATCCAAGCCATAGACCACCTGCAGCAAACAGGCCACAGATCAAGCCCATTTTACACTAAGGGCACTTTTTTTCTTTGAAAGATAAGGACGATACGTTTTGGAAAATATATAATTGAGGTCATAATAGCTATGATTATTCCTGAACAAAGTGTCAGCACATGCACACTGGTCAAACAGTTCCAGCAGAAAATAATTTAATCGGTAGGCAATCCATACTGCTGCAGCTCATCTGTGGGACTAGGTAACAGTGTGTTTAATATGTTGCATTCATTAGAGTTCTCCAAATTGTGTGTTGCTTTACAGAGCTGTACATAAAAATATGTAGATAAACCACAGAAAGGGCTGATAAGTAGTTTTTGAGCAATGTGTTTATGGGATAGAAACAAAAACACTTGACTTGCAGGCCAAATTGTCAGGGTGGAATGAAGTTTCCGAAAAACATCCAAACTGATCTCAGAAACCTCTTAAGAGAATTCGATGAAGTGTACCCTAATTGGTCGAGTCTGTCAAATATTGCCTTAATAATCTCCATTTACTGAGGCAACGGTTGGGTTGATTTTCAACTGGGCAAAATGACTGCCCCTGCATTTCGAGACTAAATTAATTACATTGGCCTTTCGTTATTATGCTGGTTTAAAACAGTCAAACTGTTTTATTACTGTGTAGGCTATAGATGTATTGCTCCATTAAAACATTTTTGATTTAGCAGTAAAGAAGCATAAGCATTGAGAAATTTTTGGCTCTCCAGTAGAACATGTTGGTTATAAGAACATTGCTCTCTACTTTATCGGATAAACATCTTGGCAAACATTTGAAAACAATTACATAAGAGTAACAGAATTTTAATTTGTTAATAACACTGTGGACGATATGTATCCAGTCAAATTCTCAAAGTTCCGGGAAAATAAAACGCTGCCAGTCAAATTGCCTGGAGACATTTTCTTAATGGAAGCCCTCACTGAGGGGTATCTGCTTTCAAAGAACGTGAAAAAACTAAATTGGCCAAAATGTTAGTATAAGTAGTATCAATACACGTAATCTTCAATTACACAAGGTTAAGAATCAAACAAATCTGTCATCTTAACTTCTGTTGCCACCAATGTCCATGCAGCCTAATTGACATTAACATCACTGTGAACCTTTGAACTTGTACCTCACTAAGAAAAGATAGAATCCAACAAGGCTCCATGTTGTGTGATTTTGTCTACTCGTGTTGCATCACAAGAAACAACTACATGAAATATCTCATATGGCAACTTCATAGATACATTCAAAGATTAGCAAATGACACACGGGACTGTGTTCCTAGCAATGGTTTGTGTTGATCATGATTTAGAGGGCTTCTGATAAATACACTTACCCAAAATATAATGTTGTAGCTGAACATGAGGTACTTATAGCAGCAGCTGACCTCTGCATTTTCGTAACGATAGTAGTGCATCGTTTTTCCTTGTACTGAGACAGAAGACAATTACACGTAGTTACATAGCGCATACTACATAATTTGAATAGTTAGGCAGCTAGCTAGAAGCTAGATAGCCCGCCCAGCTATGTAACGTTATATATTTAGTTAACCCAGCTAGACTGAATGGCTACCAGGTTTAGGAACATTAATGCTGGAGCCTTTAGCTAGCCAGCTCAATGCAAACACTGACGGATAGACAACTGTTTGTTGACAGTACACAGGCTAGATTGTCACTTAGAAAATACTATACTTGATTTCACTGTAGCTAGCTAACTAACGACGTTAGACAAACGTTACCTGGCGAACGTCACACTGTAGACATTTGCCTATCGTATCAAATAAACGCAACTATCGTTAAATAATGTAAGCGAGCTAGACGATATACATTTAGCTACATTACCTAGTTACTGTAAATGGTTAATTTAGTTAAATATGTGTTAGCTAGCCATTGTTGTTGACAAGGCAAGGGATACTTTAACGACTAGCTGACGTCAGGTTCATTTCTGCTAGCTAGCTAACTTACACTGGCGATATAACCAGCTATATGTTTGTTTGTTAGTTACATACATGTATCTATATAAATATACATAATATACAGAAAAAAACATTTAACAAGATATAGTCCATTGTTATATGCATACTCTTCGTTGAAAGCTACCAACTACCGTACCATTAACACTCACCGCTTTGTTTCGCTCCGGCTCTACAGCTTCCTTGAATCAACTCGTCAAGGCTAGAGTTGAACTCTTGCGACTTTTTACTCCACTTCCCGTATGGAGTGCAGGCGACCGGCGGCGACGCCAAATCAAATTTGTTTATAAAATGATTTTGCACAAGTAGTTTTTTTTCGGTTGTATTAGATTGATGCGAGGTAAAAAATAAAATAAGAGGGTCACACAAAATTCAGTTACGCGGTTACACCCTTCGGAGCATGCCTGACAAAAGGAAATTCAGGTTTTCAGTGGAAAAACAGGCCTGACGTTTTCTAACATTGCGAACTGTGAGCACCAGGGGTGGAGTTTAGCGTTCTCTCCCACGGGTGCGAACCCTAGCCGCGGAGTGCGAACACTAGCCAATCCCCCCTCCGTAGCAATTTTTTGTTATTTCTGTTCTTTACTCTAGCACTTTGAGTTTTAAAGGATACACTGACAATGAGGTTGAAGTTCAGACTGTCAGCTTTGATTTCAGGGTATTGTCATATATATCGGATGAACCGTTTAGAAATAACAGCACCCTTTGTACAACGTCTCATTTAGAAGTAATACAAGTATTTTTGTTTGTTGGCTTCACAGATGTATTTCATTAGGCAGGTGTATTTGTATCTTTAGTGAATGCAGGGCAGCTGTTGATGAATTGACTTCATTTTAGACTCTGAAGACAGCAGTGTCCATGCAAATTAAGCTGGACCTAATAAAGTTCAGAAATGAAAATCAGTCACAGGAACAATAACAGTTTGGTTCATCATTAACAAGAAAAAAACAGTGAACTCAATTCTGTCAAAAGACCAGGTAGACCAAGTCAGATCACTGTAGTGGATGACCCGAGAATACTCTATGGTGAAGACAACCCCCCTGACGACAGTCCAACAGATCAGAAACACTCTCCTGGATGCAGGTGTAGATGTGTTAGTCTACCATACATGAAAGAGTACACCAGCAGGACTACAGAGGTTAAGATGCAAACCACTGATAAGCCTGAAGAACAGAAAGGTGAGATAACAGTTTGCTAAAAAGCAGCTAGAAGAGCCCCAACAGTTCTGGAAAAAAAGTATTGTGGACAGATTAAACAAAAATTTACATTTACCAGAGTAATGGAAATAAAAAAGTGTGGAGGAAAATAAAGAAATGCCCATGATCTAAAGTATTCTCAACTCCAGGCCTAAAGACTGAGTCTACTGCTAGTTTTCTATTATACCATATAGTTATGTGCATTCACCTGGTGTCCCAGGTCTTAATGGTCTCAACATTGAGAGGGATCGAATGAAAACCAGCAGTAATTTGGGTCCCGAGGCCTGGAGTTGAGAACCACTCATCAAAAGCATACCACCTCCTCTGTGAAAAATAATGGATGGGGAGTTTTGGCTTGGGCCTGTATGGCTGCCAGTGAAACAGGTCACTTGTCTTCATTGATGATGTGACTGCAGACAGAGGTAGAACAATGAAGTCTGAAATCTACAGAAATCTGCTCAGATACAACCAAATGTCTCAAAGCTCATTGGACGGCACTTCATCATGCAACAAGACAATGACCATGAACATTCTGCTAGAGCAACAAAGGGTTTTTGATGGCCAAAAACTGGAAGTCAGGGTACCGTTGGCTGGAACGTTTAGGTCTGTGCGACCCTCCAACGATAAGCCTCCCCAGACCATCACTGACCAACCACTCTCATTTGTGAAGAGAACGGGGTGCCAGTGGCAGAACCAATTCTGGTTCTCTGGCGAATACCAATCAAGCTGCATGGTACTGGGCTGTGAGCACAGGTCCCCCTACAGGACACTGGGCCCTCATGCCACCCTTAGGGAGTGTTTCTGACAGTTTGGTGAGAAACATGCACACGAATAGCTCCCTGGAGGTAATTTTGTATGGCTCTGGCAGTGCTCCTGATCTTCCTCGCACAAAGGAGTATATACCGACCGGTTCTGCTGCTGGGTTGATGCCCTTCTACGGCCCTGTCCAGCTCTCCTCGTGAACCGGTCTGTCTCCTGGCATCTCCTCCATGCACATTGAGACTTTTCTGGGCAGATTGATATCCCTGAAGTTTAATTGACTTGGTGTTATCCTGTGAAGGTGTTCCCTTATTTTTTTCAGCAGTGTAGGTTGGTCTGTATCAAGAGGTCAACATTAGTTAACATCTAAAACAACACCTAAAACCAAGTGGCTTTTGCGGAAGATGCCAGTAGGATTGAAATAAATTAGAAATAAATTAAACCAATGTTAGTAAAAAAAAAAAACATTTTTAAAGGATTAGCATCTGTTCATATATCTGATTAAATCTGTCATTAATGTCCTTGGTAAATGAAAGTACAGTACCAGTAACAGACTTCTCAGTATAATGCGTTAGTCCATATTCTCTTTTTTGTGGTTTCACAAGAGGGTTTGAACCTCCACAAACTCCAGTGGCAGTCTGCCCAGTCGGTTATTATAGGCAGATCCCCACTTGTGATTGTAAAAAAATATGGATTTATTTTCTTTTTATGGATTATGTCACAAAACCGGTGTTTACATGAAACTGTTAAAATAATACATCAAAACAAGCCTTCCTGTTACCTCTTTCTGTAACCTAACATCACATGACATTTGCAGCACAGTGTTAATGGACCACTTTGTTTTCATTTATGTAGCTCTATATCAGGTATAGCGTATTTGGTGCCTAAGAGCAAACAATATAGTTACTAATTTACTGTCATTTTGGCAAAAACACAGGGCAAAACACAGGGATTCAGAAGATAAAGTGTATCTACATCAAAGAAGCTACATTATCAAATTACCGAAGACAACCTAGAAAAATAGTAATTATTGGAATGTATGAAAGAAAGCATGGCTGTGTGGCTGCACACTCCAGGAATGCAAAGCTATGCTAACTATTAGCAAAACATTTGGCCAAAGCTAAATAGCATACAGCTAGACTGGTTTCAAATGCTGGAAAATGTGTGAAGATTAAAAAAAGTTTTTCCCTAGTCATTATGATGTTTTGTGTGTAGATTAATGGGTAAAAAAATCATTTGAATCCATTTTCGAATAAGACTGTAGGGGTCTGATTGCTATTCAAATGCACTGTATTTGATTGAATAAATGATCACCTCTGTTGATTTGATAAACCTGCATGCGCTGTGGTGCAACCAATTGTCTTTAAAAATCATATAATTATTTGAATTGAGTCCACCTGTTTGCAATTAATGTATTTTGCATGATTTCAGGTTAAATACAACTGTCTGTGGATGATCCCATAGCAGGTCAATGCAACCCCCCCCAAAAAAATCTACATCATAAGGATGAAGAAACATTCACAGCAAATTTGGTATAGGGTAGGATAGGCATTTTTACAAAATTTCGAGAAAATGGAACAGTGAATCTATCTAGAAAAGTAAATCATCAAAACTGAGAATCAGGTCAAGAAAGGCACTAGTTCAGGAGGCCATCAAGAGGTCTATGTCAACTCTAAAGGAATTGCAGTTTTCCGCATAATTTCAAAATGTTTGTGGTGACCAGGGGCAAAACCTAATTAAATAAAATGTATTTTAATGTTTTAACACAAATTGTTGAGGGGGATGGAATACTTCCATGAGCCACTGTATTTTGTTCAGCCAATTTTCTGGCGTTTTTTTTGTACTGCTGGTCCAGAATGGGAATCAAACCCCAATGTTGGCATTGCAATCACCATGCTCTACCAGTTGAGTTAGTGTTTTGTTATTTGGTATGTTTTCTCTCTGGACCTCAAAGTTGCTGTACTGGCATGAGCAAATTGGGATCCAAATAAACATAATATTTGGCGTACAGATATTTTAAATTCTATTGTTTTATTCCCAACTAACAGATAACTTTTCATATTTGATATAGGATATTTATTCACAAATAAAATTTTGTATGCTGGGATAACATTACAAAATAGATAAGTGTTGTGACTACAAATTAGCAAAATATTGTCTACCCCACAGTGTCTGTAGATAAGAGGATTAGTTTCACAATAAAACACACAGAAGCACCCTCCAGACTTTTCTTGGACCAAATATGTATTTGGTTTACATTGTGTCAGAGTTAAACTAAGTATAACAACTCTCTGTAGCCTATAAAAACACTGTAGCCTTTCGGCTCTATGCTTTAAACACATGTATTGCTATCTTGCAAAGAAGTAAGACCTGATCTTTTGTTTTTGAACTTATCCAACAGAATTGATTAGATGTCCCTTTTCTAACATTTGAAAAACAAGAATTTTAACCAAGCAAAAACCTTACAAAGAAAGAGCAAACAGAATGCCATCCCTCTGCACAGTAACTGCCCACAAGTTCAGTATCATTCACCTCCCCATCCATTTCCCTATCCTCTGACAACTGTGTCCTTTTTTCATTCGTCTCATTCCTTCCCTCATGTTGTACCCTTTCAGGAACCTTGGTCACTGTATGCTTATTTCCTGTGCTTTTCCCCTTCTCTTTGAGCTTCATGTGTGACTTAAGGGGGGCCATACAGGTGCGAGTCTTCAGCACCTTCTTCCCGTCACATGCATTCCTCCTTTTCTTCAACTTGCCTATTAGTTGTTTCCAGTGCCCAACCTTTGCCTTTCTGTTATGGTAGGCTTGGCACAAATTTGGCTGTCCAGAATAGCGGCACCAGTAGGTCTGCTCACCAGACCGACAGTTAACCAGCAGGTTCACCACAACATCCCCAGATGTATCCCAGGTACAGTCGTGGCCAACCTTTGTGCTGAAACCTCCTGTGCTGGGGACAGAGTTCTTGGACTTTGACTTGCCTGCCAGCGGTGATGATGTGGGTTGTGACATCACATCATCAGAATTTTGGTTTCTGGGGTTGGTGCTGGGCAGGACAGGAAGGCACAGCAGGAAAAACAGAGGACACAAGAACATGGCTTGTGGTGATTACTGCTATTTCAAATGTTCCTCTTTCAAACAAAGCCAACCATAAGATCAAAAAACCTGCACGGATGGGGGCAAAAGAAGGAAAACAGAGTGAAACATGAGTGAATAAATGTTTCTTTATGCACAGAATGCACAGAAACCTGCAATGTATGTTGTTTTCACTGCTTTTTTAAAAGTGAAAAATAATTGTTTTTAAATACACTGCTCAAAAATAAAGTGCAGGACAATTCCCAGCCTCAAGTAGCCAGAGTGAGTAGGTAGTTCCTGGATGATGACGGCACTGACACCACTGAATGGCCCTCATGTTCCCCTGACCTGAATCCAATCGGGAACCTCTGGGACTTTTTTTTGTATCGGTGCATCAAACGCCACCAAGTAGTGCCACAAACTGTCCAGGAGTTTACAGATGACCTTATCCAGGTGCGGGCATCTCCCAGGACAACATCCACTGTGACATGCCCAGAAATTGTCGGGAGTGCATTGAGGCACGTTGAGGCCATACACACTACTAAGTCACATTATAAGTTGCCGTGATGAAATTCACAGAAGTTGGAAAAGCCTGTGATTTCAATTGTTTACTTAGATTTTTGGTGTGAGTTTGAATCCAGTCTTCAATCGGTTGGGGATTTTGGTTTCCATTGACCATTGTTACATAATTTTGTTATCAACAAATTACACAATGTACAGTGAAGATTTTGATCTTTAATATATTTTGTAAATCGAGACCCCATGTGTGATTTAAGTGTTCTTGAATTTTTTTTGGAGCAGTGTAATTTTAAATTAATAAGCTTCTGCTCGAAGCAGTTGACAAAAAAGCTGAAGCACCACTTGGAGAAGGACTGTTACTTTGAAGAAACATCACAATTACAAACGCAGCTGTAGAGATCACATTGAATCGATTGCCAATAAGCAGTATACGTGTCAGCTTTAAAAGAGGTCTGACAATTAGAATTAGATATCTGAGCAACACCAGGTAACAGGGTAGTACATTAACAGAGTAGATGCACAATGACCCAAAAGCACAGCCTTAGCACATCTGTGGCACAGTCTCAACAAAAGCTATGCAGTGTGAGCTTCACAGAGCTGAAATTTATGGCAGGGCTAACATGCACAAAACGCTTCTATACATGGCCAAGATGAATAACTTGGTATAAGGAGTACAAAACCTGGACTTCCTGTAGAAGGGACCAGTAGCCCACTACACACTGTTCAGCACATGAATGATAGCATTCCAGGAAGGATTGGAGCTGTTCTGAAGGCAAACGGTGGCCTTACTCTTTATTAGGTATTTTACATTAATGTATTGTTAGGTGTTTCTGTTATGTTGTCTATCCTTGTACATATAACTCTTACCAGTGGAATAGGAGCAAGCCAAAAGGGGGGATGGGGAGAAATAGTGTGACAACATTTGAACAATTTGTATGAAAATCACCTCTACAAACATTTTAGAATATGAATAAGATATGCGTTCTACACAGGACATATGCTTACTCAGTGATTCTGCCATGATGAAATATACCACACTTGTGTGGTCCAGTATATATAACAATGACATGCACCAAAACAAACATCCCCAAGATGACCCAGAATTTCTTCCATGAAAAACAAGATATGCATACATATGCAAACATTCAGTAGACTTAATTGCATAATCAGATTATCCAGTTTTTCAAAAGAAAAATGTGTTGTACTTACCATTTGCAATCAGAAACCCTAATGTCGACTGCTATTTGGGAATGTGCGGTCCTGGGACTGCATAAAAAGGGGCTACACAGGAATAAAGGAGAATTGGGAGGGGAAGAGGGGAGTGTTTGAAGCATAAATGGGTCTACCCAGAGACCTCCCTTAGGGCCCCTTCTAACAATACGCCTCAAGACCTCCAGCCTAGAGACTGTATAATCTGTATGTGTGGGGGTGAGATGGGAGTTGGGGTTTGGGTCATGACGTGTTGCCATGTACACCCAACACACTGCCTATTTGTGGCTAAAAAGACAATGTACACACTCGTCAATGCTTCCTCACGACACAGCCTTCTTAAAGGGGAAGTTGAACTGATTTTTTGTGTGATTTAATTTTCACTCTTTCTGTGCGTGTAATTAAAACTATTATTTTGTTTCATTAAGGTGAGAATAGGTTGTCATATTTTATCATCACTTGCAATTGACTAAAATCCAATCTGAAAATGTTTAAGCATTTAGTAAAAAGCTACAAAACTACAGAGACCTGGAGGTGACATGTTTTTTTGATTCTTTAAAATAAAACAAGAGCACATTGTATAAAATGAGAGCACACTTAAAAAAATGAGAGCATACAATGTCACCTCCAGGGCTCCATACAAAACCCTAACAGTATATCACAATCCAATTCTAGATAATTTCTCAGTAACGATCAACTTTTAAATAGGAAACTGGAACACTGGAAAAATAATGAGAGCAGAGACAATATCCAGAACAATATTCTGATGTAATGTGTTCTCTAAAATAGATATTTGACCATGCATTCTAATAATTAATTGGCCATGCTGTGACAACAGGTTGTGGGGATCACACAATTGCAAAGAAAGCATGAAAGTAAAGGCACATGTACAAATAGGTCAACTTTCCCTTCAATAAGACTTTACAGTTGCATAAACTATTAAATAATATCAGTGTCTTTTAAATTAGATGTTTAAATCTTCACTTTGTTGAATACATAATTGCCCTTAGTCACTGTGTTTGATATTAATATTTAACTAAATAGAAATCCCGTTTGATTATTTGCATTTCTGTAATTTAAACATTATTATTCATATTGATGTAAAAGAGGAGTTAGGGTTAAGATATCTCTTGCGAGGACAGATCTTTGACATAAAGAGCACTGGGATTATATCTAGTAAGCTTTTGATTGGAAACTTTTCCAGTAAGCATACCTAATTGAATAAAAGGCTGGTCATATGGAGAGGTTCACAACATTAATATAGTGTTGGAAAGGCTGATCTAATTGATTCTGACTGTTTTATTCCTGAATTAAATAACTTACAGTAACATTTGGAGGCACTTAAATTACAAATATTCTAGGTAAAAATTGTTCTAACTTATGATAATATAATAATTCAACTTTCAAATTCTTAATTTGTAAATTTAGGACAAAGTTTACAGTACCAATCAAATGTTTGCACACACACTCTTTCAAGGGGATTTGTTTATTTTTACAATTTTCCACATTGTAGAATAATTGTCAAGCCATCAAAACTATGAAGTAACACATGGAATCATGTAGTAAACAAAAAAGTGTTAAACAGATCAAAATACATTTCATATTGTAGATTCTTCAAAGTAGCCACCCTTTGCCTTGACTACATCTTTGCACACTATTTTCATAAGTTTTCATGAGTTCACTAATATTATATATTGGCAGAAAGGGATTTGAATCATTCAGAAATACATGATTTTCTGCATTAATTGGTCATCAAATTTGATCTGATTGACCTGATGTGAACCATGCCTCAAACAAAAAAGATCTCCGAAGACCTAAGATTAAGAATTGTTGATTTGCATAATGCTGGAAAGGGTTAGAAAAGTATCTTTAAAAGCCTTCACGTTCATCAGTACACAATAACACAAATTATCACTGAATGGAGAAAGATCATCACTGATGGTACTTTCCCTAGGACTGGGCATCCCACGACGATGACTGCAAGAGCACAACACAGAATGCGAAGAGTCCTAAAACAGAGTTGATGGGTTGACACCACGGAAGAAGCCACTGTGCTGTCCTAAAAAACATTGCTGCACATAGTCAGTTCGCAAAAGAGCATGTGGATGTTCCAGAGTGCTATGGGCAACATAATCTGTGGACAGATTCCATGTTTGCATGGAATATACACCAACATCAAAATCTTATTCCAACTATAAAGTATGGTTGAGAAAGCATCATGGTTTGGGCCTGCTTTGCTGCCTCAGTGCCTGGACAATTGTGATTCTGTGGCATGAATTACCTCCATTGAGTGATTCACACCAGACATTCAATTTGCTGAACTAAAACAGTTTTGTAAGGAGGGATGGTCCAAAATTCCCCTTGACATTTGTGCAGGTCGGATCTGTAACTACAGGGAATGTTTGGTTGAGGTTATTGTTGTGTTCAATAAAGACATGAAAACATATAATTGTATGTGTGTTATTAGTGTAAGCAGACTATGTCTATTGTTGTCACTTTGATGAAGATTAGATCAAATTTGATGACCGCAAAGATACAGATTATTCCAGAGGGTTCACACCTTTCTTCTTGTCACTTTACAAAGTGGAATTAAAAAATATATATATATTTTTTTTTATAAATACCCTTGAATGAGTAGGTGTGTCCAAACATTTGACCTATACTGTAGGCTTACCAAAATGGAGTCAGATGAGTTTCTCTACGGTTCTTGTGTTTTTCTTTTAACTTCCCATTAGGCCAATTAATCAGTTACACTGTGAGATTTTAAAATGTCAAAAGACCATAAGGAGCAAGTATCATAATACAGCAACAAATATCAACATAATATCAACACATTTTAAACCATTTTATAAGCCATGAAACACCCTTATCTTCTTGCACTGCAACAATCCCCTCATCAGAGCGGTTACAACATGAATTAGTGCATTCTTTTTTAATACTTGAGTTTCAAAGTCAGTTGGAAGATATTATAGGAGCAGCACATAGATATGAGAAGGCAGATGTTGTCACCAAAACAGGCTCTCAGCCATAATATTGAATTAAAATGGACAATCATTAAGGAACAAGCAAAAGAGTGCCTAAGGTCAGTAGTTAAAAACAAATTTGTAGAACTGGGAAGCCACGAATGATACCTGTCAAAGTTCTAGGAAAAGGTGGGGGCAGGAAGATCCTCAGGGCATTTGAGAAAGGAGGAAAATGTAATTACTAGGATTAGACTGTGACTCACATGGCTTAATAGTACATTGAAAATGGTAGGAAAACATCAGAATTTGTGGTGTGACAATTACCAGGAGATGGAGAAAGTGGGGGAATTATGGAATAATGGTTTTGAAGAACCACACTTAAGGTGAACTATTAAGTGGATCCTCACAGGATGTACTAGTACACTGCTCAAAGAAATGAAGGGAAAACTTAATTCACACATCGGTTCTCCATGAAGGACTAAAATCTTTACTGTAATTCGTTGAGAAGAAAGCGATGTAACAACAGTCACTGGACACTAAATTCCAAATGAGGGCTGGATTCAAACTCACACCGAAAATCTAAGCAAACCACTGAACTCACATGCTGTTCCAACTTGCATGAATTTCATCATGACAACTCATAATGTGACTCAGTAGTGTGTATGGGCAGTCCAGACCTTGCGGACATGCAGGGGCTTATCCAGTATGCTACTGCCGTGTGTGACAGTACCCTCCAACTGCTCACGATACATTTAAAAAGGTCTATGAAAAACATTTGGCAGGGCAAATCATGTATTGTTAATATGCTGTGAAAATATATTGGGCCTTTGGCCTAGTGCACAAATGTCATAACTAAATAATGCTTTTTAATAGGTGTAATTTAGCATGTGTAGTTATAACTCATGTTTTAGTTTTTTTATAAATAGCAGTAGATCTCTACATTCTGACTCAGTGTCTCTATTTTTCTACAGAAATCTTAAAGTTGATATAAGTTACTTTGATAACTCCTATATGTTGCTTCGTAGTATATCTATTGTAGTCAAATTGTTCTTTGGTAAAAGTACAATCCCACCAAAACACACTGAAATTGCTGCTAATGGAAAAAAAATTGAATACACAGAAAATCTGATTTGAATGGACTGAAAGTACAAAAAGTAGATAAAGCATTTGAATATGTTAAATATTTTTTACTTCAATATTAAAGCATTTTATTTTGTATAATAATTTATTATGCTTGGGTTAGTGTTGAGTGTTATAGCATTGATTTAATTTTAATTCATTTAAGAGGTTTCATCTATGTTCATCAGTGTGCATACAGATTAACATGGTGAAAAAAACGATCTTGTGGAAATGAATGGCAAAAGGCTTAAAATTTCACACTAAGTGATAATGTGTTCCAATCCACTGCCAGAGGCCAGCCGGCTGAGTCGGGGGGGAGGGAGGTGGAGTTAAATTGGCAGAGAGAAAATTGAATAGTGGTTCTTTTGCGCATGTGCCCAGGCTAGCATGTTAATAG
The DNA here is from genome assembly GCA_016801105.1 of Esox niger. Lineage (NCBI taxonomy): Eukaryota > Metazoa > Chordata > Actinopteri > Esociformes > Esocidae > Esox > Esox niger. Next base: position 4,107 of record JACXGJ010000015.1, on the reverse strand, counting down.
GTGTGTGCCCCTGACAGTGTAGTTCCAGTCATTTTTCTAGGGCACCAAATGTACACAACAATATCATTATTTGTACCACCTGTTACCTTCCTTTCTGTTTTCGCATGAACACATTTTTAGATAATTCAATCAATCAAATACCTTTGCCTTTGCCCTCTACTAAAGGCATTCATATAAAGGAAATGCTGCTATTAACTTCCCTCAAACCCTTTTCCTGACTTCATCAATCCCCAGTAATCAGTATTGTATGAAGGGATAAAACAGCAGTATGAGAAGGGAGCTGAAGGCAGCAACACTAGCCCCCTCTAGAGGTGTGATGCACTGGCCCTGAATTACATTAAGTCCCAACAAAACTGGATTCAGTCTAAATATTCCCAGTTAGCACACCACACAGAATCTGCAAAAATAGCCACCATTCATCAACACATACTATAAAAGCATGAAGCTAGGTTTGGACTGAATTTTAATACAGCTTTGCTGCATTCACATCGTAGTCAAAAGCTTTTGAACATGATATGATGTCTGCCCAAAACGTCCATTGTTTTTTCAAGATATACAATTTTGATTCACTATTTTGATCACACAGAGATTCTTTCATGAGGTAGGAGGTTTGAGAAAAACATCTCCATTGTCAAGAGATGTTCGCAATCAATGCAAAGCTAGCCAACTGCCTTTAAAATTCCAGTGACTGTGATTAGACAGTGATTGGGGTGTGAAGTGGGGTTGCTATCCTTACCCCTTGGAGAGAAATGACAGAGGGAATCTAATTGTGAAGCACAGGAAAAGCAAAGTGTTCTGCACTAAAGTTACCATAGTGTATGTAAATATATAGTGAAGATTGCTTTCAGGACAAGTTTCCATGGTGACAACATATAATCAGTGCTTCATTAAATTGCATAAGGAGGAACACAGACCTATTGACAGTCTGGCATTGGCCCTGGTGTAGTGCCATTCTCTTCTGTTAATTCCAAGAGAGTGAGTGAAAGTGTTCTAGGCATACAGTGGATATAAAACGTCTACACACCAATGTTAACAGGCCAGGTGTTTGTGATGTTAAAAAATGAGACAAAGATAAATCACGTCAGAACTTTTCCCACTTTTAATGTGACCTATAACGTGAAAAATTCAATTGAAAAAAATTATTTTTGTAAGGTTTTTATTTTTCATTTTTCTCCTGCGAAGATTTCAGGTTTTTTTTATTTAATTGTTCACATTAAAAAATGGGAAAAGTTCTGACATGATTAATCTTTGTCTCATTCTTAAAAAAAATGTAATAACTTGGCATTATAACAGGGGTGTGTAGACCTTTTATATCCACTGTACATATCCATAAGGGGATCCAATGTCCCCATAAAGTGAAACCTGAAAACTCTTTTGGGAGGTTCTTATCAGTAAAATTTCCCGGTTTAGGGAAAAACAGTGTTAGAATTGAGGTTACCTTTAGGTATAGTGTTATGCCTTAGGGTTAGGTTAAATTTAAGCATAGAGGTTATATAATTGAGGTTAAGTTTAGGTTTAGGGCAACAGGATTGATGGGCTACAGAATACATGGGAACATGGATTTCTGGGTTACAAAGACACACAAGGATAGAAAAACAAACACGCGTTTGTCTGTGTGTGTTTTAAGAAAGCACAGGGTGAAGGAGGTCCTACGATGTGACCCAAGAAGAGGGTGAGGATGGGTGGAGGTCCATCTCCCGTTTATTTTCCCAAATCAATAATCATATGAACATTGTAAAAAATTTAAAAAGAAAATACTTTTGGGTCTGGTTATTTCATATAAAGAATCCACACTGTCATATTAAATCATGAACACACAATCATTATCTCCGAATAATCACACCACAATTCAATCACCCCATTATTGAACTGTCAGACGTTATGCCATAATATCCTCTCAAACATTTAGAAGGTACATTAATCCTTATGTGTATCTTAATTATACATGGATGCAAAGTACATGCACATACATTTACATGCAAGACAGGGAAAGGTGAATTACATGGGATAACCAAATTTGATAAAGGATAAGGAACAAATAAAGTAAATAAAATAAATGCTGGAGGTTAACAACAGATCATTTTTATCTGAACTAACACATAGGACATCAGGTATTTAAAATAATTGGTTACAGAGGTGCTCTGAGCACAGAGATGAATCAAAAGCTCCTGTGACTCAAACATATTTTTTACACGGGCAGCACCATTCAGGACTGATGTGTGTTAACTTCTCCAAATCTCTATTGCTCAGAAGCAACTGTAGCAAATGTAGTTCCCTAAAAGTGAGAATAAAGACAATTCGGGTTACAATTTATTTGGATAGTCAAGATTACAATTTGTAGATGCTCTACAAATATTCATACCATGAACACCCCTTCAAAAAAATACACTGTCTTGTTAAAGTTAGGTTTAGAATACATTTTAGGATATACGTTGGTGTAAGGGTTTAAGAGTTAAGGTTAGGGATAGGATAATGTTTAAGGTTAGGGTCAGTAGATGATTTCAATGAACTACACTGCATGCACAATTATTAGGCAAGTGAGTGAGTGAGTCTGATTGTATCATTATTACCCATATAAACTTGAATGCTCATTGGATTGAATAATTTTCAGGTCAAATGTATTGGTGTAATGATAACAGTGAATAACACCTAATATCAAGGTGTGCATTATTATTAGTCAGCTTCGTGACCTCAGGTAAAATGAGCCAAGAAAGAGATTTAACAGACACTGAAAAGTAAAAAATATTAGAATGCTTTTCAGACGGATGCAACGCTCTTGAAATACAGTGGGGTAAACAAGTATTTGATACACTGCTGATTTTGCATGTTTTCCTACTTACAAAGCATGTAGAGGTCTGTAAGTTTTATCATAGGTACACTTCAACTGTCCATAAAATCATACTGTATCATTTTTTTATAATTAATTTTGCATGACATAAGTATTTGATACATCAGAAAAGCAGAACTTAATATTTGGTACAGAAATCTTTGTTTGCAATTACAGAGATCATACGTGACCTGTAGTTCTTGACCAGGTATGCACACACTGCAGCAAGGAATTTGGCCCATTCCTCCATACAGACCTTCTCCAGATCCTTCAGGTTTCGGGGCTGTTGCTGGGCAATACGGACTTTCAGCTCCCTTTAAAGATTTTCTATTGTGTTCAGGTCTGGAGACTAGCTAGGCCACTCCAAGACCTTGAGATGCTTCTTACGGAGCCACTCCTTAGTTGCCCTGGCTGTGTGTTTCGGGTCGTTGTCATGCTGGAAGACCCAGCCACAACCTATCTTCAATGCTCTCACTGAGGGAAGGAGGTTGTTGGCCAAGATCTCACGATACATGGCCCCATCCATACTCCCCTTAATATGGTACAGTCGTCATGTCCCCTTTGCAGATAAGCATCCCCAAAGAATGATGTTTCCACCTCCATGCTTCACGGTTGGGATGGTGTTCTTGGGGTTGTACTCATCCTTCTTCCTCCAAACACGGCGAGTGGAGTTTAGACCAAAAAGCTCTAATTTTGTCTCATCAGACCACATGACCTTCTCCCATTCCTCCTCTGGATCATCCAGATGGTCATTGGCAAACTTCAGACAGGCCTGGACATGCGCTGGCTTGAGCAGGGGGACCTTGTGTGTGCTGCAGGATTTTAATCCATGACGGTATAGTGTGTTACTAATGGTTTTCTTTGAGACTGTTGTCCCAGCTCTCTTCAGGTCATTGACCAGGTCCTGCTGTGTAGTTCTGAGCTGATCCCTCACCTTCCTCATGATCATTGATGCCCCATGAAGTGAGATCTTGCATGGAGCCCCAGACAGAGGGAGCTTGACCGTCATCTTGAACTTCTTCCATTTTCTAATAAGTGCACCAACAGTTGTTGCCTTCTCACCAAGCTGCTTGCCTATTGTCCCGTAGCCCATCCCAGCCTTGTGCAGGTCTACAATCTTATCCCTGACAATCATGTCCTTACACAGATCTCTGGTCTTGGCCATTGTGGAGAGGTTGGAGTATTTTGATTGAGTGTGTGGAAATGTGTCTTTTATTCAGGTAACAAGTTCAAACAGTTGCAGTTAATACAGGTAATGAGTGGAGAACAGGAGGGCTTCT
>JACXGJ010000014.1:0-270342 GCA_016801105.1 Esox niger | reverse complement strand
TATCATTTACTATCTTATGAATGATTGAATCAATACAATTTAGTCAAAATACATTTCCAAATCACTGGTTATTAAAACAGGTATGTTTCCTCTGTGGATAGTGTTCCCATAGTCACACAGCCATGTAAAATTCGTGCAGCCATGTCAAATCCTTAGGCAGACGTAATTGTTTCCCCCGCTGTATCAATGCTATTGCATTCAATTCTGCAGTTTGACAACATCAATTTGGAATAGGTGGAGATGGCATGCCTGGCTTTTCTACATGACCAAATGAGTCAATAGCAGCAACAAGCAGTCTATGTGTGCAAAACTGTTAAGGCAGCATTTCGAAACACAAGCCAGACAAGGACAGATAGGCAAACAAATTATTCATGGGTCCAAAAATATACATAGAATCTCTACATAGCACCTTAAACCACTCTCAGAAAATGCTGACATCAAATGACAATTTATAGTAAACAACAACTCAAGTGCAAATCCGACAATCACTCTCGTCGTCTCCTGTAGGGTCCCTCCAAAAGTCATGCATGAATTAGACCCCATTACTGGGTAATCCAAGCTGAGCTCTGACACTTTGGTATCTCAAAGCAAATAGGAAGGAGAGAAAAATAAGAGATAAAGAGTCCAAAATGGTTTGTAATCCTAAACTTAACAGTCAAATATCTAAATTGATCCCTTTCCAAATTGTAAATTTTTACCGTCAACAATCAACGTTTATCCCCTCCTTAAACGAGTTGTAGGTCCAAGTCGACATTTTTTGAGAGCCTGTTGATTAAAAAGGCATCAAAACTCTATAGGCATGGAAAAATCTCTGGATTAGCACGCTCAGTCCTATGAGTAAAACAAGCTTATTGTCTCCTTCTGAGTGAAACCACACGCACACGCATGCACTTCTTCAGACACATTGGGTCCTTTGATCGACAGCTTTGTGTTGTTACCCCAGGGCCTCTACTTTAATTCTTTCCCTTTTTTGATCCATCTGCCACGGGCCAAATTGATTGTGTGTTGTCCAGAATGCCACAAACTAAAGGGCGATACAATCGCTTCTTAATCCCGGGTCTCGCTCTCTATCGAAGCATCAAGTCAATAGACAGGCTTTAAGACTCTCTGCTCCCCAATCAGAGAGTTGACAGGCTGTTCAGGCCTGTTGGGTGACGTGCACAAAAGGATCTTGAAAGGAGCTTGGGATGAGGGTTATGTATCACGTTTGAAAATCACGTGTGGAATTTACGAATCCCGAGATGTATCCATAAAATTCTCATCTGACAACAGCAGGACTGATTCGAAACATTTTTTTTTAAATCAGTGAATCAGTTAAGAATCAAAAATGTGACAAAAGGAATAATTAGATCTAAGTTGGGAGGGTAAATACTTTTAAAATGTTTGAAATATTTCAAATGTATGCTTTATTAAACAACAACAAGCCACATAATTTTGACTCATCTGGCAGTGAAAGATGTCACCAGATATTGTATTGTAGCCAGGCCTATCGCATACTCGATTTAGGTTCTAAAGCTTAGTGCTTTCATGATGAAATCCCTAAAAACTTTGACAAGAAAGCATAGGATGCTGAGGAAACACTATGAATCTCAATCCAAAATGTATTCTTAGTCTTCCATTATTTTTTTTATTTGTAGGCGTATTGCTTTAAGCATTCATGAAAGTAAGCTGACTGTTCTGTACACAAAGATAGGCCAAAAATAAATAAGGCGATGCCTGATAGTAGGTTAGCTATCTCAAATCAGACCTAGAGAGTGTCTGAAAAAATCCTTTGTAACCTCACAAAGAAAGTCAGCAGTGTTGTACAACAACTCATAATAGAATCCCAATAGATTAGGCGTATTTGTCCATTTCCTTTCTAATATCTAAAACCAACACCTCAGTGTGAAAAGGCAATACCTTGGGATTTTCCAACATCTGCTCTAGACGTGTGACAATAAAGGCAACCTAAACATGTCACCCTTGTGTAAAATGAGAGTTCATATCATGCAATGAGAGGCAAACAGGTGGAAGAGAGCTATTAATGCTAAAGGAAATCGGTTGTGAACAAACTGCAATGTAATAGCAAAAGTGATTAATAGACAATATTTATTTTGTTCACAATGTTTTCGTTATTTCACATATTTTCACACAGATGAGAGCTGTGGACAATGAGTGTGAACTGATGTGGGATCTGTTGGTCAACCACATCTTGTTTTTCTGACCAATTCAGCTACCGGATCGGATCTCAGGTAATCAGTTAATTGTATATCTGTAAAGACCTCCAATTAAAATGTAGCTTTTAAATAATCAGCTGGACTGCTATCAGAAGTTTGTCTAGCCACACTGACAACTGTGTCTATGTGCTGTTATTAATATAATAAAATGTCTTACCTGTGTAGTCAATCATGGGGATGGATGGCCATTGGCAGAAGAAAGGAATCCAAGGAAAACAGATAGAGAAAAAAAGAGAACAATTAGCAATTCCCTCACAACTCTTCATTCACACAGGTCCCACACTTAATGTATATTCCCAATATTCCCTCTCTCTTTCGTATTGGAGTGCTAACATGGTATATTGTATCATTCCAACTTCTTAATACCATTCACCGTTGATGTAATATGCAGTTGTAAGCTAAGCTTCCACTTCAGTGCTAAACGTAAAGGTGCTATTTTACGCTAGCCAATCTGACCTTTGAGCATTCCCTTTGCCGTTAGCTGTAGATAATCCTCCGGCTTTCCAATGTACTACATCCAATGCAACCTCAGATTACTATGTCAGAGGCTCACTGCTGTAGCTTCAAACACTTAAATTCTTGACAACCATAGTCACTCACATACTGTTCGCCCGTTTACATACTAATAGCCTGTTTCTACTAATTGAGTTTGAATGGTCAGCCGGTCACAATCCTCTGAACCCAAACTATTTCCAATGAGCTTTTAAAGGTAATGCCATAAACTCAATCAAGATGTATGTTTTTGCAGTGTTTGTCTATTTGATTGGTTAAGCAGAGATATTGGAAAATAGTTAAACTATGCGGCGTCCACAACCATCTCGCTGTAGGATAGATTTTTACTTAGACAATGCACTCCTGCAGGGCAATCCACATCTGTATCTATAGCAACAGTGTATCCATATATCGGAGTCACAGTCTTTCCAGTCTGCAAATCACGATCAAATGCCATGCGTAAGGAATACCCTTGTCAGGTTTTATTTCACATACATTACCAAGACTTCCATTCAAGGCGTTAAGTCCAAAATGCTTGGCCAATAGCATGTGGGGTGTGTGTGTGTGCTTGTACATGTGGATATGTGTTTTAGCCTATTCAGACAACTGGCCACACACAGCTAAATATGAAATAGAGAGGCAGGGAGTGTCAGACACGATAATACTGGTGTGGCTGACTGATGCTGACGGATGAGTCCCCAAAGCGGATCACCATCCCAGTATACATACACAGAGAGACAGACTCCCTGTCTATGATGAGCTCCTGGGTAACGTGAGTACGTGATCTCCTAGAAAGCACCGTCCCCTTAAATATGAGGCCATCAAAAACAGCCGATGACATTTCCTTAGCATGGCGCTGGCATTTAGCCTGATGGATTTATTGAGATTTCTTTTTTTTTCATTCCGCTTCTGTCGCTTCTAAGGATAGCAGAGTAATGTTTTGCAGGGCTGACCTCTTTCCGTGTTTTCTCGCAGAAATTGCTCTACGTATTCCCAGCCAAACTGACTGTGTGTGTGTGTGTGTGTGTATGTGTATGTACACACAAACGGCTGTGTGTGTGTGTGTATGTGTGTTTGTATTTGTTTGTGGAGGGGGAATAATTGATTGCGTATGCGGCTGTGCAGTGCAAGGGACAAGTGAGTGTCTGTGAGTATGCGGTTATTGTGAGAGTTGAATAGTGGAACTGCTGTGCGCGGATGATTGTTCAGTAAAAACCCGGAATCTACAGAACCATGCCAACATGCAGGATCATTTACAAAATCAATACACTTTTCTCTGCACAATAACAATAGTAACACAACTCCAGTTTTGGTGCTTTTGGACCACATGATTCCTCACTGGAATCAAACCCACAACCCTGGCATTTCAAGCGACGTGCTCTGCCAACTGAGCTTAATGTGACCCCAGTGTAGCAATAACAGTAATCTGTACCCCTACCAACAAAAAACAAGACACAACACGCCTCTGATTAGTAAAAACAATATTCTAACTGTGGCATCGCTACAAAAAAAGATGTATTTTTCTGTAGCCAAACCCTGTGTTTTCCCAGTGCACTGACCGTTTCTTGCTTGGACTATATCCACATTCCAATTCACACCTTTCATTTTATATTTCAGGAGCTCTACCAGGCACAGACATAGACTGCAAGTTGGAGATCTAAGGCTTTGCATTGGCTACTGATGTGACAGAGCTGGGCTACAATGAGCAGTATGTGTGTTTGGGTGTGTGTATATTGCGTATATTGTATATATGGCGTTTATTGTGTCTGCATGTGTTTGTGCCAGCAGATTTCTGTTTGTTGGCTTGTGTGTGTGTGGGTGTGTATGTGTGTGTGTAGACAGGTTTTAGTGTTTTGGTTGATGTGTGTGTGTGTGTGTGTGTGTGTGTGTGTGTGTGTGTGTGTGCGTGCTTGCGTGTGTATGTACGTGTTAATCAGATCTCAGCAGGTGGTGATGTTACACAGAGAGAGGTCCTTTAGATCTTAATAAGAGCTTAGGGGAACATACGCACACACACCCAGGCAAACAGAAACCGAGTGCCATCAGGGTCCTCCATCAGTCCATACATGCATCTGCTGTCACACTTCATTTCCACAGCACAGTGTCCCAATCCCAGCCTCTGTCCTGCCATATTTGCACAAGCTATTTCCACTTCGTCCATCTAAATAGTTATTTCCGTGGAGAACTAATTGAGTTCCTGGTATAGCCGGCTCAGTGAATTCTTTACTTGCCTACTAGATGGATGGTGAGGGCATGGCTGGGATCTTATAAAGTGTTTCTATCTGGACCGGGTGACAGGGACAGAGGAGAGAGTGGGGGACAGAGATGAGAGAGAGACATTAACTGCCCTGATTCATCATCCCGCTGCCCTGTGAGACCTGAAGGACAGAGGGTGAGAGATGTGTGTACAGTCTGTGAATGTGTGTTTGTGTGTGTGTGTGTGTGTGTGTGTGGGTATAGGGGTAACCATATATTTGACACTAGCTTTTAGGCAGCTCTCTAACACATTGTATTTCTTATTCCAGTATATCTGCAGTAACATAATGTGTATAATCAAAGTACAATCACTATCATACCTCAGTTAGCCAAGAAATTCCAAGTACTTTAATTTAAATTAAATAGGGCACATAGATACAGGACCTGTTTAAGCTTGACAATGCAACTTTTTCAACTGCAAAATGCATAATTTTAGCTGTCACTCCAATCACTGATGTTGAAGAAGTTTATTAGGATCACTGTTGATGAAGAAGTTTATTAGGATCCTAATTAGCTTTAATAAGATAAACATACATTATTCCTGGATTGCCAGATAAGCCACGTAAACCACAAAAGTTTAGAAATGGTACAGCTTTCTAACTTGCATGTCCAATAAGTATTGCTTCTTACAATCTATGCCTCAAAATAGGTCCATAAGTCAGAAACAACAGGACCATCCACATACTAGTGGTGTAAAGGTTAATGTTGCCGTTAACAAATGCTATGTTACTACATTCATTGAAGTGAAATTATGGTACCATGGATTTTCCTACTGTATGATGTAGGAAAATCACATTTGGTAAAACCTAAATATTTTAATGTGTGTTTGTGCATGATTAAGAAAGAGACAGAGGTGAAATTCTGAGATCAGACCACTTACTTGAAGAAGAGTTTTTGTGTCTGAGGAGAGCAGTAGTATCACTGTTGAAACAATAAATGTACTACAACACTTCTACTCACCAAAAAGTATTCAGCAAACCACCATAACAATAAGTGCGGTGAGTTGGGCTGCGTGCATACAATCCACTAAACTGAACACACACTGGGCTAAATCAACAATGGCCTATAACAAGACAGGCATACTCTGACAAACATGAGTTATTTGTATAGTCGAAGCACATAAACACCCAGAAGACAAATGGGATTTCTAAAGCACTGCGCAGCAAAATAAGCAAATGAGGTAAGGCTATCCAGGGGAGTGTTCTTTGGAAGGGTTCATCGGACGTTTTAAATACAGTTTTGCCAACTGAATGCAGCAGAGTGGTGTGGGAAACTGTGAGCGGTTAAACTCTATTGGGAAAGGGTCAGAGAGTTAAGCACAGGAGAAAAATCCTGGAATATAGTATATTCTCCATATTATTAAAGTAACACTGACGTTACGCTTTGCTTATTTTAGCTCTTCTTGCCATGATATCGTCTACTACAGTACAGACATAAGGATGGTCTTCTGTTTTCCAATCAAACCTTGATTGGCTCAAACACATTAAAAACAAAATAACTTTTAACAAGGCACATCTGTTAACACATTTTTTATAGCAACATGATTCCATGTGGATTATTTTGATATCTTCACCATAATTCTACAATTTGGAAAGTAGTAAAACTTAAGAGACACCCTTGAATGAGTGTGTATATACTGTGGGGAGAACAAGTATTTGATACACAGCTGATTTTGCAGGTTTTCCTACTTACAAAGCATGTAGAGGTCTGTAATTTTTGGTACACTTCAACTGTGAGAGACGGAATCTAAAACAAAAATCCAGAAAATCAGATTTTTAAATGATTAATTTGCATTTTATTGCATGACATAAGTATTTGATACATCTGAAAAGCAGAACTTAATATTTGGTGCAGAAACCTTTGTTTGCAATTGCAGAGATCATACGTGTTCTGTAGTTCTTGACCAGGTTTGAACACACTGCAGCAGGGATTTTGGCCCATTCCTCCATACAGACCTTCTCCAGATCCTTCAGGTTTCGGGGCTGTCGCTGGGCAATACGGACTTTCAGCTCCCTCCAAATATTTTCTATTGGGTTCAGGTCTGGAGACTGGCTAGGCCACTCTAGGACCTTCAGGTGCTTCTTAAGGAGCCACTCCTTAGTTGCCCTGGCTGTGTGTTTCGGGTCGTTGTCATGCTAAAAGACCCAGCCACATTTCATATTCAATGCCCTTGCTGATGGAAGGAGGTTTTCACTCAAAATCTCATGATACATGGCCCCATCCATCCTCCCCTCAATACGGTGCAGTCGTCCTGTCACCTTTTGCAGAAAAGCATCCCCAAAGAATGATGTTTCCATCTCCATGCTTCAAAGTTGGGATGGTGTTCTTGGGGTTGTACTCATCCTTCTTCTTCCTCCGAACACGGCGAGTGGAGTTTAGACCAAAAAGCTTTATTTTTGTATCATCAGACCCATTCCTCCTCTGTATCATCCAAATGGTCATTGGCAAACTTCAGACGGGCCTGGACATGCGCTGGCTTGAGCAGGGGGACCGTGCGTGCGCTGCAGTATTTTAGGTTCAGAATTCGGCCTCTACATTTGGAGTTATGTTTAAGGTTAGGTTTGGGAAATAAGTTTATGTTTGGTGGTGGTTATAATGAGGGTTAGGTTAGGATTGTGTGTGTGGGTGTGTGTGTGTGATGCAGAAAATGTCATTGACTGTAGATTCAATGACATTAACAATAGTTGTAAAAATGCATTGCTGGTGAATGGATTAGAAGCATGAGTGATTTTCAGACATGTTTCATCAATCCACTGATCCAATGCTTTGACCAACTCCCAAATGTGCCTTTTTCCCTATTGCACTTTACTTTGTACCAGGGCCCATAGAACAGTGCACAATGTAGCAAACAGGCTGCTATTCAGGACTGAGTCCCTCTATAACCCTCTGTCAATTAGCCTAAATTCGAGTTAGTTTCACACACTTTCCGACAGTAATTCAAGATTAAATCAGCTCAATACTAAATTGGATGAAAACAAATGTATGATTATGGTCCAATTATGGCACGTTACCTGTGAGAGAATAAATAAAAAAGTAATACAATGATCGATTTGAATTGGCTACATTACGCCTAACAATAACAAAACTGGACTGAGCATGAACAGGAGCAGAGAGACAGAAAATATTTTAATTTAGAGGGAGAGCAAGAGTCAAGGCAAGTCAGTGAGCAGCAGATTTCCTCTCTGTCCCTGCCTCGTTACCCCCGGCTATGTAGCCATAGATCCGAAACCATGGTGGAGATGGATGGAGTGGTCTTCCTTGCCCTTATCTCGCTCATCCTCTCCATCTCTATCTCCCACTATCTGTCTGTTTGTCTCCCTTCTTCCCTCTAACCAACTCACACTGGCAAGCGCTGTCAGTGAGGTTTGGCTTGGCATCCAGCCTGGCAAGCTCTCTCCACACTGACCGACCCCTGCCACGCTGCAAGGTCAGACCAGACCCTGCAGGTATGACCAGTAAAAGTTTGACTAGTGAAAACTTTCAAAACATCAAACTAGAGAGATACAAGGAGAGGCAGAGATCGAGAGATCCTCGTATCTGTGATATCAGAGTGATTCCATCTGGACCAATGTGTAATGGTCGAGCTATAGGAAGATGGAAATGAATTCTTGAAGCTGTTTGTGGCCTTGATCACACACACACACACACACACACACATTCGTGCAATGACCTCATCACATAACGCACACTGGGGACATAAGGAGTGTACGGCTTTTTGTCGTCCTATGTACAGATACTCCAGTCTCTGATGTGGAACTCTGTAGCTCCTCCAGGGTTAGCTTCGGTCTCTGTGCTGCCTCTCTGATTTATGCCCTCCTTGCCCGGTCCGGGAGTTTTGGTGGGTGGCCGTCTCTTGGAATGTTTGCTGTTGTGCCATGTTCTTTCCATTTGGTTATGATAGATTTGATAGTGCTCCTGGGGATCATGAAAGATTTTGATATTTTTTATAACCTAACCCTGACTTGTACTTCTCAAAAAGATTGTTCCTAACTTGTTTGGAGAGTTCCTTGGTCTTCATGGCAGTGTTTGGTTAGTGGTGCCTCTTGCTTAGGTGTTTCAGCCTCTGTGGCCTTTCAAAAAAGGTGTGTATATGTACTGACAGATCATGTGACACATAGATTGCACACTGGTGGACATTATTTCACTAATTATGTGACTTCTGAAGGTAATTGGTTGCACCAGAGCTGTTTATGGGCTTCATAGCAAAGGGGGTGAATACATATGCACATGCCAATTTAAAAAATATAGTTTCATGTATAAAGTTTTCTCATTTCACTTCTCCAACTTAGACTTTTGGGTTCTGATCCATCACATACAGTTAAGATTAAAAAAAAACTTTAAACTAAAGGCTGTAATGCAACAAAATATATAAAAAGGGTGAATACATTTATATGGCACTGTATACACACATTGAATTGGCTTGATCGGCACTTTTAAATGTACCATATGGTCAAGCTGCTCCCTGCTCATTAGGGTTGAGTTTCGGTGACTGTGCGGGCCACTCCATTATAGACAGCACACTAACTGACTGGCTTCTTCCCTAAATAGTTATTGTTTGGAGATGTGCCTTGGGTCGTTTTCCTGTTGTAGGAGGAAACCGGTTCCAATCAAGCACCGTCCACAGGGTTTGGCACGGCATTGCAAAATAGAGCCTTCTTTCAAGAACCATTTTACCCTGTACAAATCTCCCACCTTACCACCACCAAAGCACTCCCAGACCATCACAGTGCCTCCACATGACGTCAAGTACTTTTCCAGCATCATTTCATTTGGTCTGCATCACACAAATGTTTGGTCTGCAACACCTAAAATGTTGTTTCTTCAGTCCCTAACACGTTTCATCAAATTTCCTCTGTCCAATGTCTGTTTTCTTTTGCCCCTCTTAATCTTAACTTTTCATTGGCCAGTCTGGCTTTTTCTTTGCAGCTCTGCCTAAAAGGCCAGCATTTCGTAGTCGCCTCTTCACTGTTTAGGTTGAGATTGTTTTGCACTATATTGGTACTATTTAATGAATATGCCCGTTGAGGACCTGTGAGTGTCTGTTTCTCCAACTAGATAATAATGTATTTTTCCTCTTGATAAGTTGTGCACCGATGCCTCCTACGTCTCTCTCTATTCTGTTAGAGCCAGTTTGCGCTTTTTTGTGAAGAGAGTAGTACATGACATTGTATGACATCTTCGTTGTACAAGGACCTGTGTGGCATCTCTCAGAACAAGATTTTTGGAGTTTGCCAGTCTTTGTTTCTTGCCATTTAGAATCTGTAATCAAACCCACAATTGCTGATGCTCCAGATACTCAACATATCTAAAGAAGGCCAGTTTTATTGCTTCTCTAATCAGCACAGTTTTCAGCTCTGCTAACATAATGGCATGATTGTTTTCTAATGATCAATTGGGATTTTAAAAAGATAAACCTGGATTAGCAAACACAATGTGCCGCTGGAACACAGGACTGATAGTTGATGATAATGGCCTATGTAAATTCTGCCATTTCCAGCTTCAATGGTCATTTACAACATTAACCATGTCTACACTGTATTACTGATAAATTTGAAGTTATTCTAATGGACAACATTTTGCTTTTCTTTCATATGCAAGGACATTTCTTATTGACCACAAACTTTTGAACGGAAGTGTACTGTATACATTGACATGGTTTACTTGGACCTGTTTGGTTGTTAATTCAAATCAGTCCAAACAGCGTATAATAGCTCATTCAGACAGCCTTTTTTGACCAATGCCAGGTGTACACATGTTTCTGAGATTGGGGAAAAAATCCCCCAAATCTTTGCCAACTTGGGGTGAGTCACTGTTGCTTCAGAATGTTTGTGAACGGTGATTAGCAATAGACAATTAGAGAGCTTGCACGAGAAGTAGATACAATGTCATTTCATACCCAGAATGTGTCAAACAGAGATGAAGCTAACCTCTACAACACATTTGTACCTGCCAAATCAAATTAGTTAACAACTAATGCCATTCAATAAAAAATATATTGACCAGGTATTTGTGTGAATGTCTGACAACATTTTCACAGCTCATTCTTGCAGTAGTAAAAGTATTATCACATCATCACCTTTTTGTGAGACAGCATGTATCAACAACCTTCAGAACCATGTGAAGAATCCTGTAGTGTGTGATCCCAAAGTCTTCCCCAACTCGTTTAGTGGCATGGCAAAGAACTTAAGGAAAGATGATTTAATATGCGAGACTCAGCAAACTTATCATTTTGCAAGTTACATTGTGTACATTCAGCTTAATCTCATTCATTACCTAACTGGCTTGAATGTTGACACATTTCGCAATACCAACATGCATTTCTGTTGACTGACTGTAGTAGCCTGGTTTACATTAGGTATGCTAAATGGTCTAGTGTTGTGTGATAAATTGATTATATGATGAATTCATTCTGTATCAAATGTCTCAAAGACACATAAGGCCATTAGGGAGATTTCAATTGATGTATAGCTTGCCACCAAAGGGTTTTGACCTGCAATCCAGGCAACATTCCAGCCCCAAGACAAAAGATGTGGTAACATGTCTTTGAAAGGGTGGGGTAGAGATTAATGGAAAAAAATTATATAGTCTTACTATATAGTCCCAATGACATTTTAACTTTATCAAGAAAACTGCATAAAAGACATAATTAAATGTATGGCCTTTACTATGGAAACTAAGTTCATGAAATATTTGTAAATCAAATTATGAAACTGTGGCAAATAGATTACAGATTACAGACTGTATTCTTTTCAGCCAGTCACAAGGCTAATAGCTACTTCACTATGTCTACGGAACATGAGTCACATTTCTGGAACTCATATTAGATTAATAATGAACAAGGGAGGCATACTAAATTGTTGTGGTGTACGGTTTTAAAAAAGCAACGTGTGTACAAGATCAAGAAGAGGAAAGGTATTACTTCACTGACATTTGTATCTCCACATGTCCCCATTGAAGAACGCCATAAACCACATTGACTGTGCTTTGACTGTATGCTTGTGCGATGTCTCTGGTTTGGCTTTAGTGTGAGGTAAGTTCCAGAGAGACAGAGTCTGTTTAATCTTGACTCCAGGCTTTGTGTAATTGGGTCACCTGGCTTTTGAGTAATGGGGCAGGGTGGGCAGCAGGGGACATCATTACCATTAACTATATTATATTTATTACCTACATCTAATTGTTATAGATCTATTCAGTGGGATGAACATGTACTGTGAATGATGCTTCCAGACAAACACAAAACTGTTGCCCATGCCCCTGTCTCTTCGTGGCATACCTGTCATTGGTGCATTGGGCCATATCAGCGTCACACAGAGCATTAGTAGTCTCAAATAAATCTAATTGGAAGCAAATTAAATACAGATTTTAGTGTAACTTACCAAGACTAGGTAAGTTACATTGAGCAATGAGTGTTTGCTTATCAAAATGAATATTCTTAACACTATTAGACATCAAACACTGCATCAAATAACAAAGAGTGGGAAATACTATTATTATGTTAATCAAACTGCATATCATGTACATTTACTTTATAGATAGCTATAGGACAAAATAAACAAGCTTGTTGTTGCCCCAAGCAAGAGTTAACATTGCTAAGAAGATTATCACTCTTAATCTTGCTTGAACGGACCTGGTCCAAGTATGAACATCAGCAAAAACATTTACATATTACGAGAATTTTGTAGTTTTTCGATTTTTGGTTACAATGCAATAGCTAGCATTTTTTGACCAGTTGATTACTTTACACTAACAATTTACAAGTGATAGTGTAAAGTTTTACCATACAACAGTAACCACTGCGCTAACAGCTTTGTAGGCCAACATAATATTTAGAGATGTTTATTCATATTCAGGCCTTAACCGAAATTACATTCCATGGAAAACTCCTCTACTACTCCACTACTCTATATAACAGTCATGGTAAATAAATATTGACATTTTACTCTGCATAATATTTGGTTTTCTATGGCTACATTTCCAACACACTTTCTGACAGTCGTATATTTTGTTCAAAATGAATCATCAGTTTTTCTGCCCCCCAAGAAATGCTGTTGAGGACAAGTAGGTGCCACATGCAAATGGCAAAACAGCACAAGGCAAGGTCATTGACATTTTCCATATTGACTGACTTGTGTGTCTTAATGTAATGATGGAATTGAATTCCTCTTAGCTCATTTGAGCTGTTCTTGCCATAATAATACGGTCTACTTACAGTCCAGGCAATGACGTTCTTCAGAATACCAACCCTACCTTGTCACAACATAACGGATTGGCTCAAAAGCATTAAGAGGGAAAGATACCGCACAAATAAACGATTAAGATGTAAAAACTGCTAACGGAAATGCATTGCAGGCGACTAACTCGAGAAGCTGTTTGAGAGAAAACCAAGCTGGCATCAAGTGGCTACATTTAACCTTGCTTGGTTACCATATGTGTTATTTCATAGTTTTGGTGTCTTCACTATTAGAAAATGTGGAAAATATAAACAATAACGTAATGCCCAGGAATGAGTAGAACTGCCCAAAATGTTGTCTGGTACTATTTCTCAAAATTTTATTTTAATAGGTTTTAGAAATGTCTGCTAATTTTTGGAAAATAATGAAATGGAAATATGATATATTTCAGGCATTTCATGTTTTATTAGATAAAGACAGTGGGTAAAAACAGAGGAGAATTTTTGCTAAAAACAGAAGAAAATTGCCAGATCAAATACATATGGCAGGGATGCTGGCCCCCCAGACCATAGGATGTATTCGTTTTAGGAGTCAATTTTCTTGAACGTTTGTCTCGAGTGAATACACTTCAAATCAGACACTGATGGCTTGTAATTTAACAGGATGAGGTAAAAGATTGTGATTTGTTTTTTCTTGTCCTTGTTTATCAACTTCCCTCATAAATACATTGGAAATAGTGGCTTGGCAGTTGGGGTCAAAAACAGCATGGTGAAATCTGAAATATTTTTCTGTGTTTTGGTTCAAACATTCCCAAACCTGATTCGGAAACCTGAATGACACTTAATACCTAACCTTTATTATGCAGGGGCAATGCTGTGTTCAAAATTCCAAATGTCACCAAAACAACACATTCATACTGAACAAAACTATAAAAATGTTGGCAATAAATCGTTTGTGAAATTTAGTCAGAGGTACATTTCACACTTCCTCTATCTGTCTATCACTTCCCTACATGTTTCAGAATCATCTGAAAGTGTATCATTATAAGCCATATTCTCTCCCCATCTGTAACTCTCTTTGTCTGTGTGGCACCCATTCTTTCTCATTCAACATAGCCATCAGCACATCTGTTAACCACAACGTGACATACATTTTTTAGAGTTTAAACCAGACCTGTCCTTCAACCCACTCCCCAAATACCCATCCCTGTACTTTTCTATCACCCCCTAAATGACTCATTTTGATTAAATGATATCAGCCATCACAAGCGGAACGACTAGGTACGACAGAATCTCCATCACACCTAATTGCACTTCATCGCAAATCGGGGGATTGGGAACAGGTGTTGTAGTGCTACCTCCCATTTGATTCCTTACTTACAATTTTTTCTAGTCGACTAGGTGTCACTCGGCTGCTTAACCGTGTGTTAAATCACCTCTGATCTTCATATTCCTAAAAAGAGAGATTAAATTAACATCTGTGTGGATGTTCAAATACTTTTCGCCAGTGAAAATTGTAGAGCCGTTAAATTAAGGAACATTTAACTGCTGCCAAAATTGCATGTTCTTATTATTTGGAAATAATTTATTTGTTTTGCTGGTTTTACTATTGGGGAGGTTCTCTCTGCTAGGACATTGAAGACTCAGTTAGGACATTTGTCATGTGACCCAATAGGCACCTAGTTTAATGACTCACATATTGGTTATTGAATGCCACATTGTAGCTCTTGACTATGGCTTCCAACCTAAAACTCAGGGCACATAAGTACTGTTTTAGGATGTTTAGACGTTTTCAATAGGTTATCCTAAGGGATAAGATCACGCAAACCAAACAATCAAACATTTTTCCCTACTAAAAATTCCCTGGATCTCGAGAAAATCATGGCCAACATTCTCAATATATGGACATGGAGCCTGCCCTAGGTTGTTATCTCCCCAGTAGTAAAAAAAGAAAAGCTCTCTCATTCTGGCTGGACAGAAAGAGACGGTTTATCCTGTCAGCATGAGATGGAGAGGGTATTATCTTGTCGTTGGAGATAGACAGCATATTTATTTAGGAGTTTACGATAGAGCGCTGTTTATTTAGCAACGAGCGTCGCCGGCAGAAACCGTTTCACTGGGACTAGTGTCTCGGATGTATCCCTCCGCCTCTGACTGTGGGAGTGATTTGCCTCTGGCTGAACAGCACGTCCGAAAAGCAAATACAGATGGAAGTGAGAGAGGGTGAGAGATACTGAGAGAGTGGAGGAGTTAATCTTCCCTAGAGGAATGGTCATTTAGACACAGAGCATCACTGTCTGACTGTAAATATGGGTTGCCAGACAGAAGACAAACAACAGACTGGGCAGGCGTGTCAGAAATTCAGTCCATGGGGGTCCTTTTTGGGAGATTTTAGATTACAGAACAGTAGGATAATTTGTTTAGGAACCCTGGGATCTGCTTGTGAAATCCAAACTGATGACAAAGTCACCTTTTTACAATTAAAAAGTGCTTATAGCACATTATGTTTGTAAAACAAAAAGTCTATACCAACTTAGGTGTGCTGTAGACTTATTTGGGAAAAGTGAAGGACAAAAGAGGTCATGGCTTAAAAAAATATTAAAATTGAATCAAAATGACTCACTTATTTTTTCTAGTGTAAACACAGCAACTAATTCTCATTTCCAGACTCCCCATTTGTGGTACTCATTATCTTATAATGAAAACCTCTCCAAAACATTCTATTTCAGGAAATTTAAGAAATTACCATATATTCCTATTAACAACCATACAATTACAAAACATCATTTTTTTGTATACATTCTCTCTGACCTGGAGTCATTTAATGCAAAGAGCACATTGAATGGATTAACTGCATTTA
Organism: Esox niger; assembly: GCA_016801105.1. Taxonomy (NCBI): domain Eukaryota; kingdom Metazoa; phylum Chordata; class Actinopteri; order Esociformes; family Esocidae; genus Esox; species Esox niger. The sequence goes on along the minus strand of JACXGJ010000014.1, from coordinate 254,348 downwards.
ATTTACCATATTTTATTTTTTAATGATCAAATTAAGTTACGTATCTTTTTCATCAGACAGTAGAATTATAACAGCTACAGTTTAATCATCTTAGGAAATGTATGTTGAATGACTATTTTTTTAAACAGTCACAACACATCTGCACACAGAGCAGCAATCAATATCCCAGACTGCCCAAGTGTAAGAGATCTATTTGAATACATCAGGTGAACATAGCGCATACAATTTCCTCCCATTGTGCTTCCCAGCTCATTATCCATAGAAACAACATTAAAGTCCTCTCAGAACTGGAAAGAGGGAGTTTACAAGCTACTGAGACATGGTAAACTAGTGACATGCCAAACAATCTGCAGCTTTCCTCACCACCAGACTAGACATGGAGGGGCCTTCTTTGAAAGACGGCAACAGACTCTGTCTACAGGGTTTTTAATCATACGATCAGCAGATAATCATTTAATCTTCCCTGGGCAGAATGTGAAACAGCAGCAAGTAACAGGGAGACCACAGGGATAATAGCAGAGCTAGCATTTCTCACAGTGTGAGACTCCATGTTTCAGTAGCCACACATGACCTCCATTTCTCAGCCAGACATTTTTCAATCAGACGTCCAATTGTAGCTGTCAACATGTCCATAAGTGCAATAGAGGGAAAATGCAATCGATAGCAGTGCATGCAGAACTATAGTGACATTTGCGGTTGATATCACTGTGCATCTTAAAACAAGAGACCCATAATACACTGCTAGAGCTTCACATAGCAAATCCATCATGAGATGCACACTATTTTTGTTGTCTAAATTTACATCTAACCTTGATCCTTGTATTACCGAACATTTACCCTATTACATTTTTTGTTGTGCAGTGCTTCCTTCTGTGCACATCCACATTTAAGAGTTGATGTCACCAACACAAACACTCTCTCTCTCTTTCTTATATATAAATGTATAAGGGTAAATGTTCGGTAATACAAGGATCAAGGTTAGATGTAAAATTAGACAACAAAAATCGTGTGCATCTCATGATTCGTAAGCACTGGGGTCTAAGTCAGTGGTGTTTATGCCCAGCCACCATAACCCGAACATGAATCCCTAAAGCTACATGATATACTGCCCCTAGAGTTAGTACCTACTGTCAAAACATGCCAATATGTAAGCACGATGAAAATCTGCCCTGTAAATAAATAATAAATGTACACCGTAAAATTCTAGTATACCACTATAAAAGTAGATACTATCATCTTGTAAAATAACAACTAACTGCCCTTATATATGGGATAAAAAATGTCCTTGTTTGACACAAGCTTTACCACGTTTTTAACGTGCTTGAAATGCTCAAAAGTTATTTCTAGATCAGGTAATTGTTCTGAAAGGGGCAAAACGTAATATTTAATAACACTATCTCCAGCATGATAACTATTGTTGCAATCACACATCACAATACAATTATCTGATTTCAGAGATAGGCAACATAGAAGTTTAGTTTACCCATTGATGGAACATAGGTGTTTCATGATTTATGTTTCTTGAGGGGGTTAATATACTTAGGCAAGGTTAGTAGGAGTATTGAATACAGGGTTATGTTAAAGTTTATTCAACTAAACTTTCAAATTGAACACAATGGATTATTTAGTTCCACAGAAAGGATTACAGAGAAAAGGACAGACAGGTGGGATATCTTTGGCCCTGGTCCAATCAAAGTCAGTCACTCTGCAGTGTGAACGTGACCCCTTGTCTTTCTCTGGCCTGCGGGGACATTGACCGGTATTGCCTTTCTGACGCCTCAACCATCTGGCCGAAAGTAATCTGTAAAGAACTATTGTTAAAAAATTGGCCTCGGTCTCTGTGCCAGCATGAGCCCCTCCAACTTTCAGGAGTGGTTGATGTTTCTTTTTTATTAGATTTTATTGTTCTATGTATTAGATTTTTGGAGGGGATGTTGTCTGTGGTTGCCAGTAGAGCCAAGTGAGGTGAGGATTATGTCATTATGTACCTCATGATCAAAAAAAAATTTGTCCAGGGCATCCAGGTTTTCCAAGCTCATAAGCACCAATCATCAAATTCAATGCTTTTGGGATTACAAGGGCAAAAAAAGATGGCTACTATGAATATAAAAAATGGATATACCACTGTGTATAATTTTTCATCCAGGATGGGGGAACTCTGGTCTGCCTATTGCCCTAAGTAAAATTGGTGGACGCCAACAGTAAGTCACTTAACTGGTCTGGGTGGGGGCAATAAGAATGCTTAGGATAAAACTATTTTGACCACGTATCTCATCATGGTTCCTGTATTATATCTGAAGTCATAACTCCCCCAAGACTAACTGTTCTCAATTAGCCCTTCATACAGGTGCAACACCCACAAAATCAGAAGGGCTGCTTTTCTAACCAATGAGATGAGGTGGTGTGTCACCTTCAGATGAGGGACTGGGCCAACACTTGTGGTTTGCAGGAAAGATGGGAATATAACATTGACAGACAAAATCCAAAGAATGTTTATACTGTACAATGCCCTGCAGATTATTGGCCCTCTCGGTAAATATGAACAAAAACGGCTGTGTGTGTTGGTCATCAGCTTGATCTAATAAGCCAAACTTCTTATTCATTGATAACTGTCAAAGAATAAAACATTTCATCAAGACATCATTTGGGAAAACACATAGGAAGGGATCCCTATAGAGCTCGCTCCATATGTTTCCAAAGGGATTTAGGTGAGCAGACTGTGATGGCTATTGCAAAATCCCAATGGTAACTATTTTTGGGTGTATTTGGATGTATGCTTTGATCTGCTGGAAGATCCAACAACAACCCAGTGTTAGCATCAGGGAAGAGGCAGATATGTTTTGGCTTTAAATCTTCTCTATCTTGATGGAATCCATGGTGCCATCTATCCTAACATTGTTCCTGGGGGTCTTGTAAAGTGAAAGAGACTCACAACATCTCAGATCCACAACTTTTGACATAAGGTAATTTTCTTCAGGTCTCTGGCCCTTTTTACATCAAACCCACCTCTTGTGTTTGTTTCCAAAAAGCTTTATCTATCAGACCATTGAACGTGGATCCAATCAAAATTGACATTTAGCAAACTCCAGGCAGTTAAGCTTGTCGTTTGATGACATTATAGGCTTTCTTCTGGCAACCCCTAAATACAGTTGGGAGAACAAGTATTTGATACACTGCTGATTTTGCCGGTTTTCCAACTTACAAAGCATGTAGAGGTCTGTAATTTGTACCATAGGTACACTTCAACTGTGGGAGGCGGAATATGAAACAAAAATCCAGAAAATCACATTGTATGATTTTTTTATAATTAATTTTCATTTTATTGCATGACATAAGTATGTGATACATCAGAAATTAATATTTGGTACAGAAACTTTTGTTTGCAATTACAGAGATCATACGTGTCCTGTAGTTCTTGACCAGGTTTGCACACACTGCAGCAGGGATTTTGAAGGTCTCCTCCATACAGACCTTCTCCAGATCCTTCAGGTTTTGGGGCTGTCGCTGGGCAAAACGGACTTTCAGCTCCCCCAAAAATGTTCTATTGGGTTCAGATCCGGAGACTGGCTATGCCACTCCAGGACCTTGAGATGCTTCTTACGGAGCCACTCCTTATTTGCCCTGGCTGTGTGTTTCGGGTCATTGTCATGCTGGAAGACCCAACCATGACCCATCTTACTGAAGGAGGTTGTTGATCTCACGATACATGGCCCCATCCATCCTCCCCTCAATACAGTGCATTTCGGTCCCCTGTGCAGTAAAGCATCCCCAAAGAATGATGTTTCCACCTCCCTGCTTCACAGTTGGGATGGTGTTCTTGGGGTTGTACTCATCCTTCTTCCTCCAAACACGGCAAGTGGAGTTTAGACCAAAAAGCTCTATTTTTGTCTCATCAGACCACATGACCTTCTCCCATTCCTCCTCTGGATCATGTGATGGAAATTTCCTCGATAGACACTCAAAGGAGTAAGACAGAGACAAAATTCTCTTGGCACAATTAGCAGTTTATTTGCAAATAGAGAGACGCGTCAAATGCTTATAAAATAATCATTTGAGGAGCCTCTAAAGTAAATTACATATACAGCTCGTATTTATTATAGTTAAAAGGGGTGTGGCAAGATGCCACCCATCAATCTTAGGTCACACAGGTGGGAGGGTTATCCCCCCATCTTATCCTTCCTGCCATAAATGTTCACTGTTGTGTTTACCTAAACGGACAACTGCCCCAACCGTCCCCCAACACTCACATTCCTAAGGAACCAAGGACAGATAGCCTTAGTGGTTTAGCCAGTTGAGCAATTGGTCAGAGAACCTAATGATTCTCTGAAATAATACAGATGCATGTCACAACCAAAGACCAGAGTTACATACCATGTAATAGATAAGCAAACATGTCTCCAAAATACATTAGTTAAGAAATTGCCACAACAATCATCCAGATGGTCACTGGCAAACTTCAGATGGGCCTGGACATGCGCTGGCTTGAGCAGGGGAACCTTGCATGCGCTGCAGGATTTTAATCCATGATGGCGTAGTGTGTTACTAATGGTTTTCTTTGAGACTGTGGTCCCAGCTCTCTTCAAGTCATTGACCAGATACTGCCGTGAAGTTTTGGGCTGATCCTTCACCTTCCTCGTGATCATTGATGTCCCACGAGGTGAGCTCTTGCATGGAGCCCCAGACAGAGGGAGATTGACCTTTATCTTGAACTGCTTCCATTTTCTAATAAATGCGCCAACAGTTGTTGCCTTCTCACCAAGCTGCTTGCCTATTGTCCTGTAGCCCATCCCAGCTTTGTGCAGGTCTACAATTCTATCCCTGATGTCCTTACACAGCTTTCTGGTCTTGGCCATTGTGGAGAGGTTGGAGTATGTGTGAGTGTGTGGACAGGTGTCTTTTATACAGGTAACGAGTTCAAACAGTTGCAGTTAATACAGGTAATGAGTGGAGAACACGAGGGAAGACTAACAGTTCTTTGAGAGCCGGAATTCTTACTGGTTGGTAGGTGATCAAATACTAATGTCATGCAATAAAATGCGAATAAATTATTTAAATCGTACAATGTGATTTTCTGGATTTTTATTTTAGATTCCATCAGTTGAAGTGTACATATGGCAGGAATTATAGACCTCTACATGCTTTGTAAGTAAGTAAACCTGCAAAATCAGCAGTGAATCAAATACTTGTTCTCCCCACTGTAACTTGTTAGCTTGCAGGTGGCATCTAATCATTGTGTCATAAGCCGGGGTGTAGTGGTGAAGAGGACAGACCAGGCGCAGGCAGGGGATTGCAGTTGATGCTTATCTTTATTTGAAAAGAACACAGAGTACTGTGAAAACAAACTGAATGAAAATAAATGTTGATACAAAAACCCAAGACACTAACCACTGACATGAAACAACTGTGACATGGAACAATGACTGACAACTGAGGGGAGCAGAGAAGAAACATTTAAACACATACAAATGACTTAATTGGGACCTGGTGTGAGTCATGATTGAAGACAAGACAAATGAAGGGGACCGGGATGAGTTCATCACTGTTGGAGAGATAGGAAAAGCGGGAGATGATGGAGCAGTCCGTCACCGACACACACTGCTTGACCCCAAATTTACAATTCTCCAATTTTTACATCCTTTAACTAATGGATGGAAAAGGGATAGAAAAGGGAAATTTCATTTGTTTACCCTGCGGGAACCAGAACAGGAGAAAGGCAACAATACAATTACTGGAGAAAGAGACCAACTAATATGCATAGAATTTAATCACAGACACCACTTTGTTTGGTTTTCCTTAAATATGTGAATATTTTTTAAACATAGGAATTGTTCTATGCAAGGAAAAATCTGCAAGAAAGTTTTGCGGCTCATTTAAGGTAGTCGTTGGCCTCTTAGTAGCCTCTCTATTGAGCGTTCTCCTTGCCCTGTAATCAAGTTTGGAGGGAAATTCTGATCTTTGCAATGTCCTGGTGGTGCCGTCTCGCCTGCACTTGTTAGTAATGGTATTCAGTGTTCCATGATATATGTAATGCCTTTTTAGGATAAATACCTCGCCTGAGCTATACCTACAGGTGCTGGTCACATAATTAGAATATGTGTATGTTATTTAGCATTAATGGTGCCTTCACAGATGTGCAAGTCACACATGCCATATGCACATGTGCACCCCCATACCATCACGGATGCTAGCTTTTGAACGGGGTGCTCATAAGGCTGATGGTCCCTCTTCTCTATAGCCTGGAGAATATGGATGTGGTGTTGTCCACTACAGATTTGTGTCAATTTTTTATGCAGTGCCGCTCAAGGGCCCGAAGGTCATGGCCATCCAATATTGGTTTTCAGCCTTGTGCCAAGTGCACAGCCCAGAGTTTACGCTTCTTTTTTGATGACCAATATGGCAGTTAAAAATCCAGACATACAGAACAGCTACCAAACGTGCTTTAAAAATTCATACAATAGCCTACATTTAAACAGCAATAAAACACAAATGTTATGATCCAACAACTGTTTTATATTTGAATTAGTCAGCAGAATGAGCTCTTCACTATCTTTGCAAACTAGATATATAGACTACAACCAGGGCCCTCGCGGAAACAGTTATTACATATCTGCAGATCGCAATATTTTTTCTTAAGGCCAATGTTAGAAAATTCTCAGCAGATACCATGCGATTTATGTCTGTTTCTATAGGACATCTAGCCAATGCAGTAGAGTGTTTGATAAGATCTGCAGAAAGTTATCATTATTCAAGCTCATTTGCTTCTTAATTTCAGTATGCTTAAACTTAGTTTAGAATTGTTTTGCAATGAATCTTAATGTAGCCCAATTTTGCAACATAATTATTTAATAGACAACCGTGTTTCAGTCGCTTATTTGTCGCATCAACTCTGATTGAAAAAACACTTAGGTCAAATTTTGTCATTTTCAACCATATTTCTTAACTAGATAATGCCCATTAGAAGGTATGGATATAAATAAATGTTGTCAGATTGAATATAAAACATTTTGCAGTGTAAGGAAAGCTATTTCAAATAATTAGGCTATAATACAACTTAAGTTCCACTTAAATTCCACGGCGTTTAATTTGCAGTGGTCTCTTATTTTTAAGCCTTCTGTTCCTCACTTAAAACCCTCCTTTTCGAGTTTTTTGGAAAAGAAAGAATAAGGTGCAGTGGTCTCTTATTTTTTCCATGATGTGTAGGGAAACATAATTGCCATTGCTTTGCAGTTGTGCAGATAAATCATAACAACATTGATTTAGTGTGAGTTCCAAAGCCAAACACAACTGCACTGCTCTTAGTGCATTTTGATTTTAAGCCAAATAAAAGGGATAATTTAGAGTACGCAAATTGCCTGGTTTGCTCCAGAAAGGTGGCTCTCCATAGCACAAACATAACAAATCTGAAGAACCATCACGTGAATTTTTACAATATTATTAGGCTACACTATAATAATGGCATAATGTAATTCGCAATTATTTGTGCAACAATCGTCACCTAAAATGTCCTAATCATGACAGCCCTAGTTACAACATGAAAATAAAATAAATAGCATTGCTATTGTTAAGTACATGTATGTCTCTTTGTATTCCAGACCTGTCAAATTAAATAAGGATGAGCAGGATCATGATGCTTTTCTGGGGTCTTACTGGCCTCATTTGCAACATCGCTTGTTTTTGTTATAAAAAATAAACTGGCGCAGGGATGTCTGCTTCGCCTTCAAGAGCTGCATACTGTGGAGTTGCTGTGTCTGGCTTTTGAATCTCGCGCTACACTGAGTCACATAACACTCAATGTCTTACAATAAGAGCGATTGGAGGCTCGCTATTTTCTTGGCAACATACCATATAGGTCACACAATAATAGGATATTTAATATGCTTCTACTGAATTTATTTATGTATTTGGCATATTTCAACCCCACGTGATACCGGTGAAAAGCTGGCATTTGCCGGCTAATGTAAACCCTAGCACAGACAGTTCTCCGGATTCTCTGAATCTTTAAATGAATTCATGCGCTGTAGTTAATGAGATCCTCAAACCCATCGCAAATTTATGTTAAGAAATGTAATTCTTACATTGTTGTACTATTTGCCTGCATGGATATTCAGTGTTGAACCCCTCCCCATCTTTACTTCTGAAAGACTCATCCTCTCTAGGATGCTGTTTTTATACCAAATCATGTTACTGACCTGATGCCAATTAACCTAATTAGTTGTGAGATGTTCCACCAGGTTGTTTTTAGCATTACACAACTTTTCGAGAAACAATAACTCAGTTTCAACATTTAATATGTTGTCTTTGTACTGTTTCCTATTGAATACAGGGTTTAAATGGTTTGCACATAATTGCATTCTGTTTCTCTTTACCTTTTTCACAGTTCTTTGTAATACAGGACTCCCTTGGATTATCTGCCAATGACTCATTTTGCTAGTAGTTTCTTCTTTATTTTTATTCATCTTTTAAAATCAAGATGTCCCTGACACATCGAGATACGATATAGACAGAGAATGGAGTCCGTAAGCTGAAGTAGCTGGAATGTCTAAATACAATAACCGCGTTCACACCATTGTGTATGTTGTGTGGCTGCGGTAATGGTATATCAGTATTGCCTTGACATATATTATTCTTGACTCAAAAAAAGTCTGGGTGCTTCCTAAATGGATGCACATTTCATCAAAAGAGCCTTACTGTTGACCACAGCCGTTAAGACCCATGATGTTGGGAATAGGGAGCTATTTTGGAAACATGCATTCTCTCAGATTTTTATGTCCTAGCCTTACAAATCCAGACTGGTAAAAACAGAACGCAGAAATATACGAAAGAGGGAGAATGTCAGCGGCAATCATGGAGAACAACGCAGTCCTTCCACCCCTGTATGTGGTGTCTATTTGTGTGTGTGTGTGTGTTTGTCTGTACACTGACAAAACTGTACTGTAAGTAGAACACGTCCACCTACGCCAGGCTCGTAAAATGAATAGAACATCTGCAGAGAATTGCAAGAGGTGGAGAGATGGAGGAAGCAAAAGAGAGTGTAGTGTGTTGGATAGAAAGAGATGGAAAGAAAGATTTTGAGCAACAGAGATGGAAAAAAGAGAAAAGAGAGCTACAGAAAAAGTGTGAGAAAAATAAGAAGGAACGAGACAAGAGTACAATGTGACAGTCTCCCTCACAGCCTCTTCAGACTCGGCGCCAACACCATATTCCTCTACAGCAGAGGAGGAAATAAGCATCAACCCCTTTGTTACCTCTCTCAGCACCAGGGGATTGGTGAAAGTTACAAACATGGGTACTATCCTGAGGTGGATGCTGAGAGAAAAGAGAATGGATGGCACACGGCTTTGTCTTGCACCCAATGCGGCCAGTCCTGCGAGTGCCTCTTGTTGGTCTAACGATGTTTCTCTCTTCCTCCCTGTCTCTCCATCTCAGCTGTCTCTCTCAATCACATCTCTCGGTCTCTTTCTCTCTGACTCTCAGACATTGCTTCTTGTTCTCTCTCGATCACCTCTCTATGTACTTTATATTCTCTCTCTTGTTTCCTTTTTATCTCTCCCTCTTATTGTTGTTCATTCACTGTAAAACACTGAACGTGCATGAGAGAGAGCCCATTGCCGGTGGTTGACACTGAGCCTCTCCTTTGGGTTTAATCCGTAGCACTGGGAGAGTAAAAAGAATTCGATGATAGTGTTTGGCTACTGAAATCTCACTAATGCCAACTCGATCCTCGCTCTAGTCCTCCGGGAGAGCGGCTGACACCAGCCTTGTGGACACCCTCTCTGATTCCCTCCAAACCCATGGCTTATTATTGTTCATGTGCACTGGTAAATAATAGTATCTCAGAAACATACGTAAGTAAGGTCCAGAAATAATTGGACACTGACACAAGTTTTGTCATTTTGGCTGTTTGCCAAAATATATTAAAATTACAGTTAAATAAATAATATGGGCATAAAAATGCAGTTGTTTAACACATCTAGATGTGAATACCAGGAAATTAAAGCAGAAATTCAGAACTCTTGTCTCATATTCATTTTTTGATCTTACACCCAAATGTCTTCCGTGATCAACAAAAACAGAGGAATTTGCCTTGCCATTCCAATACTTTTGGAGGGGACTGTATTTTCTGCCCAGATTCTGCCAAACTCTCACTTTACAGAGGGACAGTGACTCAAAACATATTGCGAAAACACCCAGGAGTATTTAAGGCAAAGTGGAATATTCTGCCATGGCCGAGTCAATCACCTGTTCTCAACCCGATCGAGCATGCTTTTCACTTGCTAAAGACAAAACCTAAGGCAGAAACAACCACCAAATATTTGGCAAAGCATCACAAAGGAGGAATCCCAATGTTATATGATGTCCATGAGTTCTAGACAGCAACGAGTCATTGCCTGCAAATGCTTCTCAACAAAGTATTATAAATACTACTTTATTTTGTCCAGTTACATATGAGCCACCTGAAAAAGGGGACTGTGTACGAAAATGGTTGCAATTCCTAAACTTTTCATATGATATTTTTGTTCAACCCCTTGAATTAAAACTGAAAGTCTGCACTTCAATTGCATCTTGGTTATTTCATTTCAAATCCACTGTGGTGGTGTACAGAGCCAAAACTATGACATTTGTGTCAGTATTTCTGGACCTAGAGTAACTATATATACACTATCGTTAAAAAATCTGAGGTCACTTAGATATGTCTTTGTTTTTCATGAAAATATACGCGGAATGTGTTGGAATAAGAAATGTAGCAAAATGAAGAGGAAATATAGTCATTGACAAGGTTAAAAATAATTGTTAGGTCCTTGAAATATTGTTTTGACAAAATAATATCTATTTGTAGCAATTACATCCTTGCAGACATGTGGCATTTTAGTATTTAATTTGTTGAGGTAATTCCAAAAGATTTCACCCCATGGTTCCTGACGCACCTCTCATTTCTCTTTCTAGACTGGTTAAAGCCAGTTTGCATTGTTCTGTAAAGGGAGTAGTACACAGGGTTGTACGAGATCATCAGTTTCTTGTCAGTTTCTTTTGTGGAATAGCCTTCATTTCTCAGAACAAGAATGGATTGATGAGCTTCGGAAGAAAGTTCATTGTATCTGACCCTTGTCAGCCTGTAATCGAACACACAATTGCTGCTGCTCCAGATACTCAACTAGTCTAAAGAAGGACAGTTTTATTGCTTCTTTAATCAGCACAACAGTTGTCAGCTGCGCTAAAGTAATTCCACAAGGGGTTTGTAATGATTAATTAGACTTTTAAAATGAGAAACTTGAATTAGCAAACACAATGTGCCATTGGAAGACAGGGCTGATGGAAAAACAGTCATCATTTACACCATTTGCAATGTCTACAAAGTTTTCCTGATCAGACTGATGTTATGTTATGTTGTTTTAATGGACAAAATAAATGCAGTTTTTTACAAAAGGGCAAATTTAAACAACCCCAATTTAACGGCAGTGTGTATATATATATATATATATATAGAACAATAGCATTCGGATTGTATTCAGATGTATGTGGCTTGCATAGCAAAAACGGAAAAAAAAATGTACAGGATATATAAAAAAAAAACTATTAATGGAACACCATTTATACAAATCTAAAGCTTTCATGGGAGCATTACAAAAATGTGATTTCATATGAAGAGAATATTTTTTTTGCGGTTCACGGAGGTTAGTTCTAAATAGTTATTTTCTCAGTTACAAAAATATATATAATTGGGCTCTATTGGGCCAAGACAGTAGGAAAAGACAAATTATGTGTGCAGTATATATGTATTGGAGGCAGCAGCTCAGACCACTGGACCACCCTAGGATAATGTTCCTTTAGGAACATTGCTGTACTGATCTGTTCTTTTTCTTTGATTTTTCTCTTTGTATCTTTGTATCATTTATCTTTTATTTATATATACATTTTTGTATGATTTATTTTACCACGTCTCTGATGAATTTCTTCACTACTTCCCAAAAATTCAGAAAGCATTAGATTTATGTATGTTGGGCTAGTATTCAGGATTCAGAACAGCATTCAAAACCAGTCATTCAATGTTTACTGGGAATTTACTGGAAGAAATTAAGAGACCATTACCCTTTTTGAGTATGAGAAGGTTCTGTGTGAAGAACAGAAGGGTTAAAATTTAGGGACCACTGCAAAATGAATGCTTCTGTTCCTCACTCAAAACTTTACATTTAATTTTCTTTGGAAAGGAAAGAAAAAGGTTTAGTGGTCTCTTATTTGTTTCTAGAGCTATTGTTGGAATAGAACAGTAAATATTGTAAGTGTGTAGAAGTGTCCTACCTATATATGTACTACCTTTACAGTAGTATTGTCACGTCCCCGCCTCCGCGAGCACGCAGAGGCAGGCGCTCGCTTCCCTGAGTTGCCTGCGCGCACCTGTTCCCAATCACCCCTTCACCACACCGTATTTATACAGCTCCCTGTCACCTCTCCCCTCCCAGATCAATGGTTATGTTCGCATGCCACATCTCGCTCTTTACCTGCGCTCATCTCGACATTCCGTGTACCGACCCATCGCCCGTCCCTGACTATTCTGCCTACGCCCTACCCGTACGTCTGATCTCTGCCCGAGTCCTGATCCTCTGCCTGTCTCCGACTACTCTGCCTGCTCCCTGACTGTACTCCTGCCGCCCCCTCGTGTATCGACCTACCGCCTGTTCTTGACCATTCTGACTACCTTCGTCACGTTAACCGCCTCACTGCCCGTCCCCGTCCTCTCCGCCTGCCTCTCTCCCTTGCCTCTCCAGTCCGTGCCTGGATCCTTACCTGCTGTCGTGACAAGTATATAACATGTTTACTTTTCAAGTACATGCTATTACATTTTATTCAATTAGATGTTATGGATCTTCGTTATTGAAGTGAAGGTCTACTCCACCACCTTTTAAACCCTCTAGACTGGCCTTATATGGCCAAGACATAGTCCACAAAGTTAATGATTGATGCTTATTGGCTAACAGGTCTGGACAGCCTAAAATCATTAGCTGTAGTCAGGGAGGAATTGGTCGGCATTTCAATATTGTGATAATGGCCTGGCCTCAATGCAACAAATTCATAGTAGATGTTTGAGTTAAAAAACAAGACGTGTCCTTGGATCCATCATTCGCCAATCTGTCCTGCTTTCTATCACAACAACAACCAGGCATACAAACTGCCATAAGGAGTCACTAGAGTGCAACGAGACAAGGCAGCCGAGTCCAACAACCACCCATCCACGCTGAGACAATTTACTCCAAACTCTGTGGGAACCCAGGCACTGTCTGTATTTTGAGACCAGGCAAGCAATGAAGCAGTTGTGGAGCAAGATCACTGTCCCACTTGAGAGCCCTTAAAATTCTTTCCAAGCCTCTGAAATGAAATAATTTTAATAGTTTGTCCTGTATTGTTGTCATACCTCCAATCAAAGTGTGTACAAAGACTGTTTGTTTTGTTCTGGTCATCTTAAAGCATGACTTCTGTTCCGCTGATTGTGCTTGCGTTTAATTATTCAGCAGAATTTTTAAAGTCTATGTGAGCCTGCAGCAACCATAAAAGAGACAGAAATAAAATTATTATTTGTTAAAGTAATAAAAAAACTAAAAACAAGAGCTGTGCATGTAGAAAACAATTGGAAGGTGTTGGGCCATGGTGGAATGATGCTCGCACATGAACGCACACACGCACACACATACACACACACACACACACACACACATCAAACACACTAACAGAGTATATAGGGCTTCTAGGATGCCAATTAGCAGCTGATCAGATGAAAGCAGGGAAATAAAAGGATGTATTACCAAGGAGAATCAAGACAAGCTCTTAAGGGGTGGGGGGTCAGTACAGAAAGGCACCCTCAATCTTCATTCTTCACCTTATACAACACTCTGATAATAACCGCACAGTGAGATGAGCGAAATCAGATACACATACACATACACACACTCAGACACGTACACACACACACATCCGGAGCTGTGTAATGAGAATACCCTGATCAAAGGACATCCCTTTGACGGCCTGATCAAAAAGATCCTTGGAACCACACCGAAAGGCCCACACACTGAAGACTAGATCTTCCTCCACTACTTGTCTTAAAGAATAGCTTCATCGCGGCTGAACATCTTAATGAGGGGAGCACATCTTAATGAGGTGATCCACATGTTGATTAACACGATAGTGTTTCCAGAAAACAGTTTAAAGTAGATTATGTGTTAGGTTTAGAGTTTTGTTGAAGGTTGACTGTAAGATTATTATTAGGAAAAATTGAATGCCCGTCATAATTGGTAACAGGTGTCATGGTCCAAAGGCCAAGTGTCTGCTGGTTTTGGGTGTTTTCCTTTTAGTTAAAATCAAGGTAACAAGGTGTGGAGAGTTTCTTACTAATTGATGACCTTAACTCATCAATGCAGTGCAACAATGAATGAACTCCACACCCAAAGACCAACCCATCCCCCGACCCTCGGCCCAAAGTGGAATAAGTTTGACACCCATGTCTTAAAGTCAGAATGCAATATGAGTGCGAAAGAGAGAAATGGACAGGCAGCACCTGATATGTCTCCACCTCTCCTTCCTCTTGAATGTCATCATCGATTCATTTCAAACAAGAAAATGTCAGTATCGGCTTGCAGAGAAATTCAATTCTCAACTGGAGACTTCTCCTCCCAGATACACTTGAAGAGCGGCAATGTTTGTCTCGACCACAATCAATCCTCCTATTGTCTGACAGGTAAGGAAGGTCATGAAATGTAGCATAACGTTCAAGCATTCAAGACCAAGCTGATATGACAACTTTCCACTGTTTTTATGAGATTTCATCACATTGACAAAACCCAGCAACAGACTTATAGAAAACAACAGACTGGGAATCACAAGGGAGGTAGGCAATCTTTCACAACCTTGTAATATGGAGTTTGACATTCGATTTGACACACTTGGAATACTATTGGCATTCCCCGTACCTTTGTAAGTACATGGATAGGATGTTGGAGATGCACTCTGGGAAATAACACCAAATCTGTGTAATATGTAACAGATAGAATTTTTCCTATGACGTAGGTGATACAGTAGTTGGTTTGGAGGACATGGGGTGGCCCGTTTTGGCCCTTGAGCAAAACACAGAAATGCAAAATATCAGAAATGCATCTTCCAGGGGAGTAAACCTTTTTGGAATTGATGCATTTTGGCTTGCCTTGAAAAAAGTAGATTGACAGCTTTTGCATGTCCCTGAATGATGATGCCGTCAACTTTTTTTTCTTACAAGATTAAAATGAATTAAGAGTTTGGCTAACTCTTCACTTGCTGTCTTGTGATTAGGCAGAGGTGTGTTGAATTAAAGAAAAGAGAGAAGACATCTGGGATGTCACAAAACAGTGGGACGAACACAGCTCCTTTAATTAGGACACTCAGCAGATCTCTGTGCACTTCGTTAAGACAATTAAAATGCTTGTAAATGACACACATTCACCCACGAGACAGGGCAGTTCAGTGCTAGTCAGATAACTTCATTACCTCGGCACTGGGCGCCACTATTAACTGCAAACGCTGTGCCTTGAAAGCTCACAAGCTCCAATAGCTGATCGGCACCAAGGATACGGTATTCTACGGGGAAACATGATGCACTTAGCTCAGATAATTTAACATAACGGTTCGAAACTATGTGGGCTCCAAGATTGTACATTCCTCCTAATGTGAACATTACAGCGTTCACCATAAAGGGTGTTCTTAACTGAAGAAATCTGAGGGTTTTTTCTTGAGGCCAAAATGGCTTGAGCAGAAATTGGAAGGAGTTCTATAATTGAGTATAATAAATTACTGCTATTGAGGAAGAGTGAGCAGAACAAATTGCCTCCAAAAGAGTCATTTTACCCCACAAAGCAATTGTGCTTAATTCACTATAGTGCTGTTCAAACCCTACCATTTATGAGGTTTAAAATGGCACTGGCCTTCAAGGAAATGCCTCAATTGGACATCTCTAATCCTTTTTTGATGTTTAAGTTGTTTACCAGTCTCATTCAGTATTACTTTACTTCAGCCTATGATACAGAGTAATGACAGAAAAGGGAATGGTATTTCATTGCTGAAGAGGCATGGCACATCACACCTCTGTGCCAAGCAGTTAGTGTACTTTTTCAATAACACACCACCAAGGTCAATGCACTGTAAGTGTGGAGTGTATGCACACTCACTAGACAATGTGAGTTATGATTCAAACCTCATATAAACTTGTATTGTTATAGACGGTCACAACTCAACAAAGACCAAAAGTTGATTGAAACTACACAACTAAACATGGAATTCAACAAAATAACACATTCACACACTTATCAGCCCCTACAGTCTCTTTTCCAACTTTTTGTGATGCCCATGTAGAGAACTCCACAGAAGAAGCTCTGTGCGACACTCCTGAAAGCCAAAAGCCCTCCGTAGAGCCGTTCCTGCCATTGCGTCCCTAGATCATCACATTTTATCCCATCATAAAACTGTGGCCGCTCATATACTTTTTTATGACACTGGTGTACTGCGATTTATGATAATTGAAACCTTGAAAAGATGGTCCGAAGCGTGCTTAGTCCTGTTACCCAGCATATTGGGGAAGTTGTCAAGCTAGTAGTCGTGTCCATACTCTGGCAGGCAAGTGCAGGAAGACCAGAGGTACATTTCAATAGCCTGAAGTAGCTTAACTCTTTTCCTGTCCTTGTGTTGATCTGCACTGAACTCAATAAAGGTGTTTAGGTAAGGGAAATGACAAAAGCTTGCCAGAGGATTGGAATTCATCCAGCCATTTCAGTCATATAAATGCGAATGAATTACATTATAAAAACATGCGGAAACCACTTTTGACGACTTTTGATATTGTGGTATAAATGATTGGACAGGATTGATTAGAGTCACCTTTGGTGACCCAAAGCCACTCTCCCTGATCCTCAAGGGACCATAAAGAGCTAATCTAATCATGCTCAGCCTGAGTTAAGTTCACTAATATGCATTGAAGTAGCAACAGTATGTATCAAATGTCAGGATTATTGTTTAGAACAAGTTTAAAGATATAAAGTATCAGTGTATAGAGATTATTCTACTAAAACATTATTTGTTTGTAGTATGCATTAGAATCCAAATCACATTTATTAGCTAATTATATATACATATATTCAAAAGTAGTTATTTTTATTAAGGACTGATAATTTTTTATGACATGGGGTATCCACAGAATAAAGCACCATCCCCAAGCCTTTGGGAAAGAAACCTCACCATTCCAAATGCAGATTAAGTAGACTTTGCACATTTGGTCCCAAAGACCAACTCTCCTGCTCAAGAATATGCATGCAAAGGTAGGCTATACTATAGGCTTAATAAGCCATGTGGATCTGCAAGCGGCTGGGTGGGTAGCCTTTGTTTAATAAGCGTGGAGCAATGGTGGGGTCAGTCTATAGAACCTTTGCTTGTCTGTTTTCTTTGTCAGCAGAGTGCATCATGCTGCTGATGGCATGTGTACCAAAATATTTCTCTCAATAAAAGAGTGGGTTAAGTAATCAATAAATGAAACATTCCCACATTTTTTAATAATGTTTTCTTCCTCCCTCTCGCCATTTTGCAGTGCAGATAAACAGCTAATGGAAAACCGAAGCAGTTTTAAAACTTGATACAATATCCAAGTACGACCAAAATGATTTGATGGTTCTAGAATTATCGGGTTGATTAACAATATCTTGCTTACCTTGCTGCGCTACAGAACGTGTGTATCATATCTTTATTATTAGCCCATCATTATATTATTAGAACAAAAAAAATAAGTTGCTCAGATCCTTATGCTAGCCCATTTATCCTACTTCTAACACATCAACATTGAGGACAGAGTCTTCACTTGCAGCCTAATATATCTCACCCACTGACAGGTGCCATGGTAATGAGATTATCAGTGTTATTCACCTCACCTTTCAGTGGTCAGAATGTTATGGCTGATCAGTGTACATGGTTGTCAATTTCCAAGTATGTCCTGTCACACAATACACAGCAATGTCAATATTGCTAGGCTACATCACAAACGTAGTGCCATTTAAACGTATTTTGCATGACCAAGAAATCGGATTTCCCTGAATAACAATTCTAAAACTGTCCTGGCAGTTTGTTGCTCTCTCGACCTGGTTACTTGTCATTCCAATATAGTTCCAGATACTTGTTTAATCTATGTCAAGGTGCATTGATGTTCTGGTGACTTATGGTTGCCCCCACCAATTGCATAAAACACTTTATGTTGGTTGGTTTTTCCTTTAATTTATGACCTGTATGTATGCAGGGTTGGGCAGGTTACTTTTTAAATGTACTCCATTACGGTTATAAATTACATTTGTAATCAGTAATGTTACTTTTTGATAACTCAAACTCAGTAACAGTAATCTGATTACTTAGACAAAAAGGAATATCCAATAACCAATTGAAATCCTTTGCAGGATCAATCAATGTTAGATTTTACATAGCTGGCCAAAAACAGAATTTTCACTTTACCTTATGGGTGTACAAAGGGTTTCTAAACCATTGCTTGCTATGTCAATATGATTGGGCTACAGCTTCAAACTAAAGCTCTGTCAGATATTCAATCATTCCAAATAATCCAATAACCGTCGATCTTTCAGAATCTTTTTAAATGAACATAACCCCCAAATCTATGGATGTGTTAGCCTATTCTGTTATTTGTGTTTCATTCATATTTTTATTGCTTCTAAACATTGTAGAAAATAATGTCAATTGTAACGTTATTGTTGTAATAATAACGTCAACATTATTGTATATAAAAATGAAGATATCTGTAGTTTTTCGCACGTACCCAAAATCTGCAGTTGTCTGATGTTTTGCTCCACAACCACCAACATAACAACCACTAACGATGCAATAACACCAGGCATGCGAATGCACGTTTTACCCGCGCTTATTAGGGCCACTAGCAATAGGTTCTCAAAAGATTACATTATAATAACTCGGATTACACACCTGCACTCTTAACTTTAATTCAATGTCGTCAGCAGCTAATGACAACCAATAAACGCTATTTTCTGAAATGTAAATCAAGCAGAATATGGCTTACCTGAATGGAGTTGAGGTGGCTGCATCACATGCAAACCATCCTCCTTTGGCAGGGGGCTTCCAGACACATCTTGTTTCCTCATTTATCGTGATACATTTCATAGAATGTTTTATCTTGAACGTTACAGCTATCTCACAAATAGTTGCCTTATCTAAACAATTTCTGTATGAAAAAGATATAACACCAGGTAGGCCTATCGCCTATCACTGAGAAAGATACATTGATAGTAGAAAAGGAATTGGTCGGCTAATATCATAGATATACTCCGTATTACCAGTCGTGCGCGCCCACCTTTGCGTGCCTGACGATCAGACACAATTGAGGCGCACAATTGTAATTTGGATTCTAATAACGTTTTCCAATAATGGACACAATTGAGGCGCACAATCGTAATTTGGATTCTAATAACTTTTTCCAATAATGTTTGAAAATCATAATATAAAAAAATTGAACAAGCAACATGAATTATTTCACGTGCCTATTATTTTTCAGTTGAAGTAATATAAGACATATTCATACATATTTTCAAAAGTGTCTGTAATGCGATTACTATTTTAGTTGGTAATGTAACGGAATAGATTTAAAAAAATGTGTAACTCTGGCTGTACATAGAATTTTCTGTACAGCCTTTAAACAGGTGGTGAAAAGTATGAATCTTGAGAGGAATGCATGGAAGTGGGGAGTTGTTTTGAATGTGAACAAATTGAATTAGCTGAGCATCCACATGAGGAATCAATTCTGTACAAAGCATGTTTCCGCACTGAATAATTTGACATGTTTACATCTGTTTTATTTAGGAGGCCCAATAATTCCTAGAACACCAGCACCCAAGCTCATCAGAAAGACCATCTTGTGTTTCGTCTCTCCTCTAAGCAATTGACCACAAGTAGAGCAGTTTCCATGGTGAATAAATTGTTTCTATACCCGCTACGCTCAAGTGTTAGTGAGAAAGGCCACAAGACGCATCCTTACGCCTACACCACAATCATAACCAGAGATTGCAAATGACCAAGGAGCTTAGAACATTGACAACATCCTCGAGAGGACGGAGAAAGTGGTTGATTTCAGGAAAACAGATGGGGTCCTGCCCTTTCGATTATGCTTGAGCACACCCTGAGAACGAGTTATATTGCTCCTGAGGGCAGTGAAAACCTGTGGTAACATTTAAATGAAAATAACAAAGCAAACCTGCGAGAGGCACAACCGTATCTCGGTCACTGAGACAGTCAGTTCTCATTTTAAATGTCAACCCATGCTCATAGTCACACGCTCTCTGAGCACAGGCATTGTGTATAACCATGAGTTTTGAATTCAAATCAATTTAGGTAGGTCAACATAATAAAGACAGAATGTTATGCTAACAGCATGAATGACAGACATTTAACCTCATGAAATTTTGCATTCACTACCCTAGCATTCGCTACATTAGCTCCCCTGGTTGTTCCCCAGGGTATGTGATGAGAGTGATTAGCACATTATCACGGCCGTGTTGTTTAGTGGCCTCTAATCTATACTGTCATCATGTGTCAGCTGTGAGACCAGCTGCCAACAGACCAACCAGAAGCAGCGATGCTGTAGGAAACAATACTGGTGGTAATGCTGCAAAGACAATAACTGTTGAGAACCGGTTAATTCTAGGCAAATATGGCATGATAAGTATTTACAGTAAGGTCCAAAAACGTTTTGACTTACACTACCATTCAAGTTTGGAATCACTTACAAATGTCCTTGTTTACATGAAAACACACATGAAATGAGTTTAAATAGGAAACATAACAAAATGAATAGGAAAACAGTAATTGCAAAAGTTTGAAAAAATCATTTGTATTGCAGACCTTTGGCATTCTAGTAGTCAATTTTTTTAGGTCATCTGAAGAGATTTGACCCCACACTTAATGAAGCACCTTCCACAAGTTGGTTTGACTTGTTGGAACTTCTTTCATACCATACTGTCAAACTTCATCCACAACAGCTCAATAGGGTTGAGATCTAATGACTGAGCTTGCCAGTCCATTACAGCAGTGACATGCGGTGAGGTCTAACTCAGGGTAGTAATGAAAAATATGCTTTAATACGATTGATTGTAACTCCCTAGTTAGTCTATTTCTATTACATGTGTTATTAAACTGGGAGCATACACATTTTAAAAGGAAATGTACTGTTATTATCCCATACATGCCTTATACAATTCCTTATGCCAATAAATATTTTGCTAAATCGATCTAAGCACATTTATGTAACACATATCATAATGTATAACACATATGCATGACTCGCAAAGTAAGCAATTGAGTGTGCTAGTAGTGGGCAATTGCATAAGCATTTTTTTATCTCATCTGCGGAGACTATTTCCCACAGGTGTGCTATGCAACATGTGTCCGTTTACAAAACAGCCATTTAAGGAAAATAGTGTCTGTTTGACAATCCAAAAACTTCAAGTCTGAATCCAGTAAACACTTATAGTCTTCAAAATCAGAGAGTAGACAAACCAACTAGATCAGAAAATAGATATAAAACATTTTATTTATCCGCTGTTGGCAGATAATTCAAGTCAGTGTAGATAGCACTTGACCACACAGTGTCACCAGATGAGAATAGAGGGCAGGGAAAGCAGCTTCTTGCTAGCTACAGCACAACCACACAGCCTCTCGGTTCTTAAATACTATCCCATTGGAGAACTATGGAAATGGTCTGCCCCTTATGCTGTTGTAAATCCGTAAGATGCGGTGTTCGTCTACCCTTTGACAGATAAAAAAATATTTATTCAAATTACTGAGTGGAAAATAGTTCTAGAGACAACAAGGAATTTGGCACTTCCAAAGCTGGCTAGGCCAGTTTGCTTTGCAAAATGTTCTCACAAAACTGGAGAGCCAGTGGGTAAAAAACACATGAAAAAAGTCATAAAATGTCAGTTCTATGTTTATTTACATATTTAATGATTCTTCATTATTTTTTATAGACTATATGTAATCATTGGAATGTTAACAGTTAGCATTTGTTTCTGTAATGTGTAAATGCAGGGTCAAAAGGATTGCTTATTATTGCCCAGCTTGCTTGCTTCTCAAGATAGCACCACTATGTAATATGAGATGGCTCCAGAATAGATTGTAATGTGTCCCTAATTCATAATGGGTCTATTCTTCAGGACTCGTTTTGTTATCCAGAGGTCAATTAACCAACCCCCAGAGTGGTGTTTGGGGAAGCTCTCTTGCATTTTCCTGAACTCTACATGCTTCTCAGCTCATGCATACATCTCACATCTCCGGAGTACTTTAATCTTTGATACATGTACTGTAATTGCAGTACTCTCAGTATATTTATAAAATCAATTTGTTACATTAATTCATTGACTATATGGAATGAATCTAAAACGGGTCCAAATTTAGTTCCATCAATCACATGTCGTATCTCGAAGAAGGAAAATTATTAAAAATCTAAATATTTTGATTACATTGTGTAATTCGTTGAGAACAAGATGAACAAAATGACAAACCCTCACTGAAAATCTATGTAAACAATTGAAATCACAGGCTTTTTCAACTTCATCATGACAACTCCGAATGTGACTCAGTAGTGTGTTTGGCCCGCACATGCATGTATGCACTCCCATCAACATCTGGGCATGCTCCTGATGAGGTGGTGGATGGTGTCCTGGGGGATATCTGCCCAGACCTGGATCAGGGCATCAGTGAGCTCATCGACAGTCTGTGGCCCTACTTGTCGGCATCGGATGCACCAATACATAACATCCCAGAGGTTCTCAATTGATGTTGCTGGCAGCATAACGTTCACCACGTCATCTCCAGACTCTTTCAAGTCTGTCAGATGTGCCCAGTGTGAACCTGCTCTCATCTGTGAAGAGACCGGGGCACCAATGACAGACCTGCTAATTCTGGTGTTCTCTGGCAAAGGCCAATCTAGCTGCATGGTGCTGGGCTGTGAGCACAGATCCCACCAGAGGACGTCAGGCACTCATGCCACCCTCATGGTGTCTGTCTAATGGCCCATCTCTTGGTCTCTCTCCATGCTCTTGAGACTGTTCTGGGAGACAGAGCAAACCTTCTTGCGATGACCCTTATGGATGTGCCATCCTGGATGAGCTGGACTACCTATGCAACCTGAATGGGCTGCAGGTACCGCCTCGTGCTACCAGTAGTGACAAGAACACTAGCAAAATGTTAAACTAGAAAGGAATCAGTCGGGAAGGACGAGGAAGAGAGCACTTGTCTCTGGCCACCCCCTGCAAAACCCTTCCCTTTTTAGGGGTTGTTTGGCTGTTGCTTCTCCAGTGCACCTGTTATCACTTTTCTTTGTACCAATACAGGAGACATTGATTGAATGTTTGCATTCACTTGAACTAGGGAAGGGAAAATAAATACACTAACTCCACACACTCGGTGGACTCTGGGGGCAGGGGGTGATCGGCCCTTGGTGCCCCAAGTCAGAAACAAATACAGCACAAATGCCCTCTTGGATGCCCTTATGGTAGTTAAAACATGATGAGGTGTTCTCTACAGTGCCCTTAGATGCAAGAAAATGTGATGTAATGCCCTTATTTGTGCCCTTTAATTGGAGAAATTCTGATGCAGTGGCCTCTGGGGTAACTGCCCTCCAAGGGGCTCCTATGTTTAAAAAAAACTTAAATAAGTGCCCTCTCGATGCCCCTCCAGTGGAGAAAATGTGATGCAGTGCACTAATGGGTTCCATTCCAGTGGAAAAATGGTGATGAAGTGCACTCATGGGTGCCCCATGTGTGAGGAAATGTGATTAGGTGTCTTAGTGGGTGCCCTTCCACTGGAGATAATGTGATGCAGGACCATGAAGGCTGCACTATATGCTAGAAAATGTGTTGGCCTATACATGCTCCTACACTCAAGACTAGGTGCCCTCATGGGATGCCTCTATGGTGGAAAATGGCCTCCTCTGGCCACCTCTTTATATATCTTTTTAAAAACAGTTTAGTGGCAACGTGATTTTACCCCAATGTAATTTCTGTTTGGAGCCAAGAATCTCATCCAGACAGTTTTTAGAATTGTTAGTATGTAGAAGTTAAAAGGTTAGCATGGAGAATTTGAACATATTTGAAAGAAGAAAACTGTTCAGATGAGTTTATTGGTTCCAAAAGACAGTGGAAATGAGGGAGAATCATCTCTTGGGTGGACAACCCCTTATTTTTTGTACAATCCTCACACAAACGCAGCCGCACCCTCTTTAAAAGGATAATTGATCATTACAAAATATTCTAAAGTTATTAAGTTAAATTTGAGTGATGTTAGCTGATAATGGGCCTCTGTACACCTAGGTAGATATTCCATTAAAATCAGCTGTTTCCAGCTACAATAGTCATTTCCAACTTTAACAATGTCCACACTGTATTTCTGATCATTTTGATGTTATTTTAATGGACAAAAATGTAGCTTTTCTTCCAAAAACAAGGACATTGCTATGTGACCCCAAGCTTTTGAATGGTAATCTATTTTGCTGGGGTTTTTTTGTGATGCGAGCAAGGAAATACAACATATAAATAAAAAGAATTGTAAATAATATAGCACCATTATGTCAAAGCATACATGAAATGTTAGTCTCAAAAACCGTATTAAAAGTTTGTATTGCACTGGTTCTGGTTCTAAAGCCCAGTCCTGTTTCCATCAACCAAAATGTTATTTAATATTTGATTAGTTAATATTTGAGGACACAATTTTTGCTACATTTCATCAATAGATTATTATAACATTGTATGGTCTTAATGCTGTTTCCAAAATAAACAGACAAAAGGCATGTACATTAAATGCATCCCTGAGATCAATGAGCAGGATCTCGAGATTGAGGATTCAATTCTGATCTGACCATTGACAGTGATCTAGTCTTGAGACGAGTCAGGTAGAGGAATGCATCTCAGAATCACAAGAAGCTCCCCTGACAAACATCTCATGTTCAAGTGAGCTTTGAGAAGGCTGTCTATCTTTTTTTGCTTTTCTTTGTCTATCTCGGGGGGAGATGAAAGACGAGGGGGGCGCTTTAAGTGTTGTGAAGAAAAGCCGCTCTGAGCTTGTCTATGTGAGGGTGAACTCAGCTAGACGCCTTTATTCAGACGACGGCCTGACCTCATCTCAAGGGTCGTATCGAGCAGCAGACATAGAAACCCGTCGAGCCAAGAAGGCCGGCTCTAAGCCCAATTAACTGATAAAGGGTTGGACGGCGGGGAGCCAAGCGAGGAGACACTGTGCGATGTCCAAGTTGACAGATCAATCCTGATTATTGAGGCAAGTTCAATTCCATTTCTCCCTACACCACCACCCGGTTTTCTAGCTACTATATATCTGAAAGAGGTCTCTGTACACCTTTCTCCTTCTCTCATTCCCCCACCCCCACTCTGTACTCTCTGGCAACAGTAAGATGAGTGCAAAGACCCATAGGAGAGCAATGTCCCTCCCTCTTGTCAGGGAATTTGCGGGCAGCTTCAGGCAAGGTGGCAGGTAAACGCTGTGGCCTACCTGTCAATGGCATATAGTATTTAATGCATGTTTCCCACATGTCAAGTGGCCCCTCTCTGCCTCTACAATCCCCAGCCCTGACTCCCTGTAACTTCTCCCACTTGCCTACGCATACGGATCACAAATAAGTCCTGTCACTGTGCTCTGTGAACCTTTCAAAATATCAACCAGTGTGTGTGTGTGTGTGTGTGTGTGTGTGTGTGTGTGTGTGTGTGTGCGTGTGTGTGTGTGCGTGTGTGAGTGTGTGTGTTTGTTTGCACCTCAACATTTTCCTGTCCACCCCTTTTCAAAAGAATGGTTTGTCAATGGATCCTAAGCAATTGGCTATGATTCGAGTGCATGTTCATTGGCTGTTATGTTGTCCAAAAAAGACGCACCACCGTGGTAGTGTATGCACATTTTCCATGAACCCAGAACCCAGACAATACAGCATGTAAAGCTCTGGAAAAAATTAAAAGACCACTGCACCTTTTTCTTTCCTTTCCAAAAAAGTTGGAAAATAAGGTTTTGAGTGAGGATCAGAAGGGTTAAAATTAAGAGATTCAAATCTTTCCTTTTCAACTTTTTGGAAAGGAAAGAAAAAGGTGCAGTGGTCTTCAAAAAAATGTTGAGCTGTACGTTGGGACCATTTGTTCCAATGTACAGAAGTAACAGAATCCTGAGTTGCTGATTGTATTTGAAGGACAGTATGTAGCTAATTGTAACTACAGTATTAGCTAACACAACTAATCTCTGTTGTTAATTGCAGTTTTTTCTGACATACCCTAAATGCGACTTCTGATGACCACTGAATAAGCGGAAAATAAAGTTATTAAAATAACCATGCTCTAAATCCTACAAAGCAAACCCCTCAATTGCAGCAAATGGTCCAATTACGCGCTAACATGGGGTGAAACTTTTCCTAATGCCCCGTGGATCACCCTCTGCCAGCTAATTATCTACGTTTAGAATGTACCAATCTGGCAAACTGTTATTAGTTTACTCATTTGGATAATTGCCCTGAATAAAACTCCAGTAATTAAAAGCCTGCAAGTTGACCAGAGATGAGATAAAAACACAGTACGTCTCATGACAGTAATATATTAAGATTGTGTGTCTCGAGAGACATACAAATCAAAAAAGGAAGAGCTTTAATGCCTTCAAAGTGTTAACTTATGGCATTTTGCTCAATATTAGGACAGTGAGCCTGTCGTAGCAAAGGGACACTTCTTGGTTGCAAATGGCATGTGTTTGTTTGAACATACTACTACTACATTATCTGCCATTCTTCATGCCGTCAGCCATTTATTTTATGATTTGAACTTTTAAAATGTGCTTTGGGGTGTCAAGAAGGGCACTAATTGGTGTGGGGGGAGGTAGCATTTCAGTGGTTCTATATGGAGGTATGAGTAGATGCTGCAACAATGGCTATAAATCATAAAATAAATAATATCTGAAGCCTTTTGAGTTGCAGATTCAAAAGGCTTTTCAATCTGCAACTCATATGATACAACATTGATGTTATTTCTCCAACCAGTCTCAGTGCTACTGTCTTTACAGGTAAGAGTCAAAGTGTGTGGGGCATCCCGGGTGCCGCAATGGCTTAAGGGACTGTGATTGGTTTAGCATAGTTTATATGTGTCACTGCAACCCAGGTTCATATTCTAGTGTTGACACACCATCTGCAGAGCAATGTCTGGGGTGGAGTCAGGTAAGGCATGGCCGGCAGGCATTTCATTGCCTCATTATGCTGTAGCGACTCCCTAAGGTTAGTCAAGTGTCTATAAGCATAGCTTGAGGTTGTTGGTCAAATGAGTGCATTTTCATGAGATCTGACCAGTTAATTGTGCAGGTGGAAAAGTAGCAGCTTAGTGGGTGCTTAGGATTCAGAGTACATATGTCATCTTTTCATCTACAATTGGATACCACAAAACTGGAGAGAAAACGAGTTACATCAAGTGGAAATATATATAGGTATATACCAGCTGTCTTTTGAATATATATATAGACAGCTGGTGATGTAAGATAAAATACTTCACTAAAGTAGTGTTACCAAAAAACCTTGGACAAAAAAAAAAACTTGTGGACAGCTCCCTCACCTCTATCGACTGCTTTCAAGCTAATAAAGCAAATATTGATCATTCAACTAAACCTTTCCTTTAAAACATAATGCAATATCAACCCAATATGTTAGGTCTAATTCGGACAAATAGCAGACAGAATAATGGGCTGATAAACTTTAGAGTAAAACCAACAATGAAAATTGCAACAAAGGGAGTTGTTGACTTCCTTCCCCAAACCAACACCATCTCTGTTCATCAGACCTACATTTCCCACAGGATTCTGACAGCATTGTTCTGATTTGTTGTTTAATTCTGCAACATTCCCGAGAAACATTCATGCCTTTCCCCACTGACATGAATGGTCGTGCCTTCTAATATAATTAGATCAGAAACAAACGTTAAACCGTTACATCAAAGACTCATTTAAAAAAATCCATCTTCCCCAATTGAGCTTGATTAGGGGGTCTCAAGAGACCTTGGTGGGGGGTGAGAGAAAGAATGTGTGGAAAGATGGAAATGAAGGAACGAAGAAAGACTTTGTTTCTCACTGGAAACAAGGGAAACCAGGCCACAAGGACTGATTAGACAGCCAGGTGTGTTCTGTTTCCCAAAAACATTGCTCTCTCGTTTTTTCTCTCTACAAAGTCTCAATGTCTTCGTTAGACTTCAACTCTTAATTTCCATTAAGAGTTAACTTCCATTAACTTCCATTGTCTCCCTCCTTTCCCCACTTTCCCTCTCACCCAACAGGAAAAGAAAGAACAATGTGAATTCAACTGAATTTCTGTAATATTTAAGAGCTAAATCCAGCGGTTACTTGTTATTACATAGCTTCCACCCAAATTGGAACAGTTGCAGATGGATTTAATAGGGCAGCTGGGGACTTGGGAGAAAAACCAGGCTCTGCATGCAGCAAGTCATGCTGTCCTGGTGTAACAACTCATATGTTGTAAGTCTACTGAACTCAGCGCATCTCACTGGGCCGTTGCTCAACACCTGATAAGGAGTCTACTGTAATGAGTTATATGTTATTTTCACAAATGGAAAGAGAAGTTAGAAGAGCAGGTACCAATAATCAATGGGTTGACATATTTTCTTTAATTAAAATTCTCAGTATAAAATGATATTTTCTGTTAGGGGTAGTGCAATACCACCATTTACTAACATTCATTGCTGAGCAATGTGCAATTAAGTATGACATGCCTGACAGACGGTAACATCAAATACAAGGACGTTTTGATCACTATACCAAAAAGATAATAATTCAGAAAGATATAATTTTTGACAAAATAATAATAGTATGTGTTCCAATATACATTTTTTTAATGTCACAAATATATTTGCAAACATACATAATATCCATATTATTTTTTTCAAACTATACTGTAAATGTATGTTCTTTCTTTTTTGGTAATGACATGTCCCTCCCTGTATTTGATATATGATATGTGTGTGTTTTTATGTTCTGAATGTTCAATGCACATAATTACAAAGCCATTAAAAGTAATAAAACCAAACCCAAGAAGAACTAATCGCTTTAAGAGCCAGTGATTGAAGAGAGCTTGGATAGGAAAACCACCCAATAACTTTAAATCAAGGACATTTGAGCAGATTAAGCCACATTGAGACTATGTCTGCATTTCATCTAAGGCATAACCCATTTCTGTCATTAAACTTAGGACGGGGTGGTATTTGTAGGGTAGCTGTAAAACTACAGAGGGCACCTTGGCAACCTATATTGTCATATAGAGCAAGCTATAAGCCAAAATGAAGACTTGGCTTGAGACCCATAAAAAACAACCAACAAGAAAAGGAAGATTTCAGACAAACTCATAAAAAAGGTAAATAAAAGTACTCTATATTGTGCCCTATTGTCATTGTCCCAAGGTACAGATTATGTTCCAATTGAAAAACATTGACACACCTACAGTACATGAATGAATACAAAATAATGATTTTATTGTGACAAATAGATATGTTTTTGATTGGGTTTGATTACCGGTAAGTAATACGCCTAAATGACACTATTAATTCCTAATTTGCATAAAGTAAACCTCACATCATATCCAATCTTTTTTGAGTGACGACAAGGTGTTGGTCTGGTTGGGCTATGATAGGGGCATGGTTTGGGCCGGATAAATTCTGTTGCTGCCACATCATACAAAAACATGTGAGCAATGGGCTTAAATCTTCTTGGGAGAAGGCAGAAAGAAAGAGAGAGGAAGGAGACAGATAGTGAGGAAGAGAGACAGAGAGAGACAAGGAGAGTAACAGAAAGGGAGAGTGTCTGGAGGGAGAATGCTAGAAAAACAGTGCAGGAGATAGATAGAGTGATGGAGAGGGGGAGAGAAAAACAGAGTAGGAGTGACAGAGAAAGGGAAGGAGGGAGATGGAGAGCTGGAATGCTGGTATGATGCAGCGTTGCTGTCATCGGAGCAGCTCACCTCATATTTCCATTGAGACGAGTGAAGGGCACACTGTACCGTTCATATTCCAGGGGAGGGATCGAGGAATGGACAGCATGATAGAGAGATAAAGAGATAGAAAAGGGCGAGACAGAAAAGTAGTATGAAAAAGTGAGAGGAGATCAAAACTAATGACAGAACATAAAGACAAATGATGAGTCATCATTATATGTATTGCACATAGCAAGTACTGTGCTCCTTGGGTATCAGTCACTGCAAAAAGCAGGCTAACTGACCTTACTTACTATACAGGTGTTCATATTGCAACGACCACTCGGTTACTAAAATAATGTCAGTTTTACACCATAACCCACAACACATCAGTGGTCAATGTGGGTTTGTGAATCAAATTGACAGTATTTTGCTAAATTGAACTGGAAAACATGAAATGGATATAAGAGTTCAGGTTGGGGAATATAGTAGCCAGAGTATTCACATCCATTTCCCAAAAAACTCATGCGGTTCACATAAAGGCAGGTCTACTGTAGAATATTCCTTCTGACCAACCTTGTTTGCCAGGATAAAGATAAAACAAATTATTTCTGAAGGGAAAAAAGGGACTCTGCTAACGGGCGTTATAAAGTACTGCCACATTAAAATTCCTAGACCGGAGATACTGCATCTTATCCAGATGTAGATACAGTATGAAGTGGCTCACCTCTAGTACTCCAAGGTAATGCACATCAGAGCAATGAAAGATATGCTGCATGTCGCTCTTGTGGAATTTCCTGAACCAATGTATTATTGGATTCTACAAATGTATAAATGAATTACTAGTTTAAGTATTGAGTAGAAGGAAAAGTACTGAGTTCTTGTGTTTAACAAAAAGAAGAAAGTTGATAGTTTTGTAAATGAGGGAAAGGAAGAATGAGAGGTTAATGTACATGTAAAACCTTTTGTACAATTGGAGGTGAAGACAGATCAATGTGTTTTAGAACAGAATGGAAGAAGACACAAAACAGGGTTAGGATGGGATAAGAAACACATGTCGTCTTCCCAGGATGAATATGCCAATTCTTGTCCCCAACTATTCTTTCATAAGTATTCAATGTATTTGATAATTCCTTAAAATGTTTACATAAAATCTTTATTGTACTTCTACACTGTGGTGAAAAAATGTTATAGAAAGCTTAGACACATTTTCATAATGAATTCAAGTGATTTTGCAAAAGCACATTGTGACAAGTGCTTTTAATTGTACATAAAATGTCTAAACAAACAACCGAAGACAGGGCCTTCTCTCATAGAGCTCTACTACTGAGGAATGATTTGCCAATTAAGTTTTGAAATGCAAACATTCAAGTGCCTACTAAAGACTAATCTCTTCAGCATGGTCTATGATTAAGTGTAGTCTGGCTAAGGGGCATGAAGGTGACCAGAAAAACTTGACCCTTGCTGTCTTGCCAGGTGTGCTCTCATTGCCAGTGGGATGCAATCCCTCCAATTCCATTCGGGGGAGGATTCACTGGCTTGTTGTTGTCTCTCTGTTGCACAATTGTGCAATTGGGCTGTACTCTGCTGGAAATACATAGCCATCATTTCAGGGTGGTTGCGGTTGGTGGGTGTTCCTTTGGTTGATGCTTTGCAATGTGGGTGGATTGACATCCTGTCTGTTGGGTGGTGTCCAGGGCCTCACCCGGATAGGGCAACAGTGTCCCTGGACCCCCTGTCTCAGCCCCAATGTCTTACACTGCTATATTATTGTGCTGGTGGAGTAGGGTCAGTTCTCCTGCTCCACTATAAATCCTTGATCCCACCCGGTTGTCCCTGTCCTTGTCCATCTGGTCATGCACCCGACCTGGGTTAAAATAGACTATTAATATGTTCACTCAGCACAGCCAGAAGAGGATTTGTCACCCCTCCGAGCCTGGTTCCTCTCTAGGTTTCTTCCTAAATGTCAGTCTTAGGGAGCTTTTCTTAACCACTGAAATTCAACACTTGTCACAAGGCTGGTGGTAGGACATAGGCGCAGAGACGTGGCGGTGGTAATAATCCATTGTTTTTATTAAATGAAAAGAAACCAAAATGAAAGCAGCTTACCGTGACTGGGTATTGGCTAAACAGCAACCACAAACCATAATGATCACATTATGATCACACAATGTTTTCAGCAAACATTCACATAAATGGGTTCCCCAATTGGAGGCAACGATCTGCACCTGCCTCCAATTGGGGAGACCAAACTTAAAATAGAGATGCCTAGAGGCACAACTTTCTGTCCTGTCCTGACTATGGCCCCAGCCCAGTGCAGAGATTGCTAGGGGCATAGCCAGGACGTGACAACACTCCTGATGTTTGCTCCTTGGGACTTAAGGCCAGGTGTTTTGTAAAAGCACTTTGTGACAACCGCTGATGTAAAAAGGGCTTTATAAAAAAATCTATTTGATTGACTTATTGATCCGGTGAATCCGCTAAATGTCACAACCAAATATCAAAGAACTCTTTTGGGGATCAATTACAATCACAAAAAGTGTAGCTAACACTTTCAAATAGGTAGAATGTCATTTAAAAGTTGTTTCACAGTAAGGCCTCTGGAAAGAATATCCCGCAAACCAAAATATGGGTCTGTGGGGAATGTGATATTAAGTTGAAGGAACAATGTAGAGATTAAGGCAATAAAGTTTGCTGCTATACCATTGCTATCCCATGCTACTCACTACAGATAGAGCCTATTTTCAGACATATTTCAAGGTGAGGTAAAAAAAACAACATGGCATCCACTCGACCGTGCCACTTCACTCAACGTTAATTATATAAGATCAAAAGGCCTGCTAGTTGCACACAAAGTCGAAATACGGGATACTTGTTGGAGATAAAAAGAGATTAAAGTCAATGTATTCCTGGAGTGGCAGCACAGGAAGCATCTGTCACTGGTAATAATCGACTCATCAGTGCATGAAGATTACCTGATATACCAGTAGTAGCAGTAAAATCTGAAATGAAATCAAATGCTTCGTTCAAAGACTAAGGGATGGATTTGTGAAGAGTTTGAAACGGATGAAAAGTTTTGGTGCACCTTTTTTGGTGTAGCATCGCTGGGGAATTTAAACAAGGTCGAACAACAGGGTTGAAATAAAGGTAAAGAATAGGGAGGGAATGAAATATCCGCAACACTGAAATAATAGGAATAGGGAATGAGATATCCGCAACACTGGAGGGAGTGCCAATGCTGTTTTATTCAGCACAAACTTACAGCATCGTGAAAGCCGAAAGGAGGGCTAGCTTAGTGTGCAAGAGCATCAGTGAGTGCATTCTAGGGTAAGTATCAAATATTGTTGACATGTGGGTGCCTCCTTCCATACACACCAACACACACACTTCCCCTTCTCGAAACCAAATCCACAATCAAACATTACCCCACAGTTCACTAAAAGTACCTCTGTGGACATGCATAACAAGGTCAATTCCAAAACTATCTGTGGCCAATGTCTTGACTCTTTATCAATCCCCGCTATTGTTTTAGTGAACAGCGTTAAACCTAAATTGGCATGAAGGAAAACAGCCAACTAGTAACATGCCATCTACGATGGGTGGATGTCAGGTAAAATGTAGGAAGCAAGGAGGTGGGGGTTATTGACCAGGCATGGACAGCAGGGTGGGCTTTGGACAACAGAGGGGAGAAAGAATGACAAAAACTCTTCTTCAGGTTTGAAGGATTCGATCAACATCTATCTTTCTCTTCTTCTCTTTCTACCTCTATCTTAACCTCTCTGTTTCACTACTCTATATGTTTCTCTACATCTGTAAATCTCTCTTCACTTTCTCCATCTTGTTCATGTTTGCTTTATCTCTATCCCTTTCCCTATCTTTGCTTCTCTTATCGCACTATTTCCTTCACGATCTAGCTTTTTTTCTGCTCTCTCACTCAATTTCTGTATGTCTCCCACCCCGGTCTTTCATGTTATATGTACATTTGTTTTCCTTCCATTGTCTCTGATGTATGCTGCTAGCTTCGATGGTGCATTACATTTCCCAAGTTCAATCACTTGGCCTCGTTTACTGCAGTGTGGCTTCTCAAAGTTGAAACTAACCATCTCGGGCTGTTTATTCTCTGCTTCTTTTATCCTCTGCTTTATTCTCTTTACATTAGTTATAGCTTGACTGAGAGAACCAATCAGAACGGCACAGTAATCACTATGTGGCCAGCATGGAGAGTCCTGCACAGGTTTGTTGGCCAGCCACATATCAGGCCACATATGTTGGATACCACAAAATATGTTTTTCAGAAAACCTATTAACACTTGGTTACACTTTATGGAATAGTACAGTTAACAAAAACCTGGATTCACAAAATCATTCACAAAAATGGGAACTAACCTAGGTAACTGTGATTTCACTTCTGAGAGACTTGTTTCCACAATGTTACAGTTTTCGGTAACATAACACTACTTTTTATATCTCGGATTAAAACGTTGTTAGCCATTTTTGCATGAGCTCGAATCATGAGGAAATGTAGACGTAAAAATATTTTCTGGGTTGTCTGTCACCATATGATTTTGATCACAAAAATGAATGACATTACAGAATTATATCATGTTTGTTTCCAGCATGTTCCTCATAACTGTAACAATACAAGTTTTGTCCAAGTACTCTGCACACCCCTAGCAAATACAGAAGGAAATTTGCAACACAAGTTCCTGCATTTGTAATAGGAGTATTATCTTTATTTCAAACAAATCTGACCCTCAATCGAATTGCATTGTGACTGTGTATTAACATTGGCCTTTTTGCCAATGCCAACCACACCACACCACACGATAAAGAGTCAGTGATTCGCAGCCTGAAATGTTTCTACTACTCCAGTAAGTCTACTGCCCCATGAGGTGGCATTTTTGGAAAAATCGAGAAAATCAAGCAGCATAACAAGGCTCAAATCATGCAGTGTGTGAGGCTTCACAGTGCGTTGATATGATGACGCAAAGTGTTCTGTCTGTGCCAGGAGACAATTTTTTACAGACGCACAGTTTGCAGTTTCACACAACACGGCTGAGTGCAATCACACATATTTGACACTGAACATTGTTAACACTCCTTTCAAGCCAGCTTTTCACACTGGGCTGCTGGTGCAGTAATAGAAGATAACAGATTACTCTAATAGCTCAACATATCCTCTCTTTAGACAACCAAATCTCTGGGAACTTTGTTTGTGTTTTCTTCAAATTGTGTCCAGGATTTGGGACAACACTTCCATCTACATAACATTTGCATCTACATCTACCATTTCACCAAAATAGGTCTGGGGTTAGGATAACATTTTAAATTACAAAAATGAATAGGGAATCATTACTCAACAGCATAATGCAGCCACTAAGAGGATTGTAGATTTGAAAGAAAATGTCCTACCTCTTATCAACATTGTCTCTAAGGATACATTTTGTGCTGGCTAAGGAACAGTTGCCATTTTTGACAAGATAACTTCATGATAACATTCTATTTGTCTTTCTTAAAATGCTACTTAAATTGAAATATTTTCCAAAATAACAGTTGTTAGTATGAATGGGCCCCTAGTCAGAGTTACCAACAACCTCCCATCAAGCTTCCTAATCTGCCTGTCGCTGAGTCCTGGCATTTACCTTGTGAACCGCAACAACCTACTCTAGAGACTGGAGAAGCATGATCTCACTGGCCGTGCCCTTGCCTGGTTCCATCCTATTCTAACTCACAAAGACAAAAATGTGTCACCATTTGAGACCCCCTCCACTCTAGTGGTCGGTTGCTCCCTAGCAGTAGGGGGCCCCAACTGACTACTTATGTCATTATGCCTAGAACCTGCCCTGCAGTTAACTACCACATCTACAACAATTATAAACGTAGTGAATCAAAACTATTTCAGACACCTTTTTGCCCTGGCCTGACTACACAACAACCTTAAGACAGAGCATGAAAGCACAAGGGCATTCTCAAATTTAGATGCAAGAAAACAGAGGTCACTTTAGGTTTAAATGATGAATCGAATTATTATCAAAATTGTGGCATTGACATATTCACTATCCAAATCGCTAACGTTGGTCATTTGCAGCACCAAAAACAAAGGGGAATTAGACATATGTCTCGCGATCCAGCAGGAATGCATCGTCTGTCCACAAACAAAAAGTCTGTCTCAGTGGTTTTAGTAGTATTTTTCTAATGTACTGTAATACCTGTACTAATCCTTTAACTGTGGGCAACGACACACCTGGAAACTGGACTGATGTAAGATTATTTTACAATATAATTTGTATTTCTTATTTTCTTCGTTTTTTTCAAATGTTTGAAGGTTTTTCAATAGAGTTCAAATATGTCTGATATGTCTGTATTCAGCTATTAAGTGGTACAAATATATTTCCACACATACACAACAGCATGATTATAAACAGGTTCAGCTTAAAAGCTGGTGCCTGGAAAAATAGCTTGTATGGTAAAATAGGGTTGAAAGCAGAGCATATGTAGCAAATGCCATCACATTCAATTCGTATATACAACTACAATGTTTTAGAGTCAGTCTGTACCTTGAAATTGGCAATAACTGTTACATGTTTGAAAAATATTTTCAATTTTGTTTTGTTTAAATAGCACATTATGTAAGGTATGATTTTTTATCCAATTTTAGAACTGTTATCTATGCTATTAACACAAAAGTATTTGAAAATCATCTCTTCATTCCCACACCAGCACTTTCAGGAACAGTTTATTCCCTACAAAATTGAACTCTACAGAACTCTGTTCCCAACACCAACCATGCCCACCGCTTAGTACTGCCACTCAGGGACCTTGTTTTACTAGTCACCTTGTACTACTGGACTGTGACACTGCTTTACATTTTTCAGGAAATGTTTCTGTTGATGTAGACAGCATGTGCATGTCTACCTCTGGAGCATCACTGCGATTACCCCTGCATTTCAGTTCCACATGCAACCTTTAATTTGCCTTCATTGCACATCTATACATCCCACTTATACATTATACATACATTTGTACAGATTTATCTGACTCTGACAAAGAGGTTTTTCAGTTGCTACATGTACATCTACCTGGGAACATCATTGCTGCTATCCCTGCACTTCAGTTGCACATGCACCTTCAATTAGCCTTCT
The DNA here is from genome assembly GCA_016801105.1 of Esox niger. Classification (NCBI taxonomy): domain Eukaryota; kingdom Metazoa; phylum Chordata; class Actinopteri; order Esociformes; family Esocidae; genus Esox; species Esox niger. The sequence continues at coordinate 217,196 of JACXGJ010000014.1, read as the reverse complement.
TGCACATTTAGAATTGCCATTTGTACTTGCATTCCCCTTCACTGCACATCTATACATCCAACTTGTAGCAGATATTATACTTAATTCTGGTACAAGTACATTTCTGCCATCTTCCATTTGCACTTCTGGAAAGACGCAAACTGCATTTTGCTGTACAGTACTTGGATCTAATCGAATCTAATCTAATAATAGTGTTTTATTCATATTGATCATCCCTTTGTCCCCTGGTGTCACACAGCTGGTTGTAGGACACAGGCGCATAGACGTAGTGGTGGTAATAATCCATTTTTTAAATTTAAAATAAAGAAACCAAAAGGAATGCAGCCTACCGTGACTGGGTATATCGCTAAGGAGCAACAACAAACCATAATGATCCACACAGAGTGTGGTCAAACATTCACCTAAATGGGTTCCCCAATTGGAGGAAAAGATCTGCACCTGCCTCCAATTGGGGAGACCAAACTTAAATAGAGATGCCTAGAGGCATCTCTTTTTGTCCTGTCCTGACTATGGCCCGAGCTCAGTGCAGAGATGGCTAGGGGCATAGCCAGGACGTGACACCTGGTTCAGAAATCCGTTTTTGACAAAACACCTGTTCACTGTTTTGACTCTATTTCACCATTAAGAAGGGCACAGACAATACCCCGACTTTTGTAAAAAAAAACTAGACTTTGTCATGTATTCCTCATTTTCATTTGTAACCCATATTTACTATTACCGATGTCTTTATACACAAAAATAATCACCCATTCCATTCCACAGTGCCAAATTTATCTTTTTGGTGGCCCTTAGCAAAATATGATTTAACACCCTGATTATGTTGATTATGCCGGGAACCGTTTCCGCCCCTACATGCTCGTCGTTTGATATTGTCAACTATTGTCATTTGATATTGTTACAATAGGCCCTATAGTGGCTCCTCAAAACATCCCATCTTCCAAGGTATTTATTGGCTCAATGTGAACGAACTAAGACTCCAAAATGCTAGTCCTTACCTTTAAATCATTACATGATGTTCAAAAACAAAGCTTAGAAGTCTTCTGAATGGCTTCAAAAGTGTAAAGATGATACTCTTTTGTCTTTTCCCATGACTCTAGACAATTGTCTCTAGGCTTTTGTGTTTTTATTTTATGTGAATAGATTAGCTGTTCATTTATTATGTAATTTGTAGTTATTTACAATAATGTGGTCATTATGAATAAAATGTATCATTATTATTATTATTGCGATTTCAATAATGTGTCAATCTCTCCAATGCCTAATGATCGGGGTGAAAGTGGGCTTGAATTTGCTTTAGTCAGCTGCATACGCGACCCAAAAATTGGCACAATGATTTGAGAGCTTGCCAGAGAGATAGGGCAGGGGAGAGTTTGGCATTTCTTTCATAGAAAGCCATAGCAACGACATGACTCCTGTTAAGTCTGTCCATACAATTACAATTGGCCTGACCAGAGCAAGCAGACACAGCTAGACATGGACACACACTGACATATACAAATATTTGCCAAGTTGAAAGAACTCTGCCAATACCAACTACAGTAGCTGAAAAGACAAGTAATTACTATGAAGGTTGTATGGTAAATAAAAACTAGGGCTGTCCCCAATTGCTGTAAGATTTTTTGTTGGAGACTGAAATTTGACTGATCTCTCCCAAAATATAAATTGTTTTCCTTCATAGACGCATGCTGTGTTTTAATAAAAGCAAGTTGATTGATGCTTTAAGCCACTGTTTGATGAAATACTATGAAAAAATAAATAAGTAGTATTGACAACCGTAAGACAACCGTAAATAAAAACCTGTTACCAACTTGACTCACTGCTGCTGCTGGCCAAATTATGCTGCTATTACATTACTCCCAATGTTGATGTTTCTCCTAATGTTGCGAAATTTTGCCTATATGAAAAGTGAAAGTAAAAGTACAAAAAGAAACTTGCAAACCAGCATACTGTGTCAATTAAATGCAGGAGAATAGCCTACTTTTCAAAACCGAAGACAGCGACGAGTATCCACCACAGGAAAATGCACTTATTGAAAAGTTCTGCATGTTGGAGAACACCTGAATATCACACCTGACAGGCAAGTGGGGAAATGTGTGCTACATGGACAGAAATATTTGTCTTGTTACAGGAGGCTCTCAGACGATAATCACATTGGATTTTAAATGTAACCACAGGCAATAAACCCTCAATCTTGCTTCGAGTCTTTGATTATACATTACAGGATTCTTATGACAAAAAGCAGTTAGGGCATTACAAATGTCTTTATTGTGGTTAAAATTCTGAATTTGGTCTATAACAGCCCAAACTAGTTTGCACACAAACAGGCTTTCAAATATATTATAGTATATATATACATATACATGCCAAAATAAAATAAAATGCAATGTTTTAAAAAGAAAGTGTTATAATTAAGAATAAGAATAACACTAAACAATTAAATTGTGCTTAATTAAGACAAAGGTGCCGTTACATTGCCTATAATGTTTTAGTAACCTATTCAATCAACGTTGAACAGTAAAGATATTCTTACTTGAACATTAAAAATTACACAACTCAAAAATATTAAGGGAACACTGAAATCACACATCAGGTCTCTGTGAACAAAATATAATAAAGGTTAAATACTATACTGTACATTGTATAATTTGTTGAGAACGAAAAGACGTAACAATGGCCAATGGAAACCAAAATCACCAGCCGATAGAGGGCTGGATTCAAACTTACATCAAAAAACAATCATAGACTGTTGCAGCTTGCGGTCATTTCATCATGGAAACTCATAATGTGACTCAGTAGTGTGTATGGCCCCCACGTGCCTGTACACTCTCCCGACAACGTCTGTGTATGCTCCTGATAAGATGGCACATGGTGTCCTTGGGGAATCTCTTCCCAGACCTAGATCAAGGCATCAGTAACATCGTGGACAGTCTGTGGCACTATTTGGCGGCATTGAATGCACCGATACATAACGTCCCAGAGGTTCTCAATTGGATTCATGCCAAACTGGTCTTGTTGGATGATGTTGCAGGCAACATTACATTCTGGCAATGCTCCTCTAGTTCCTTCTCACACAAAGAAGTATTTCCTTGTCCTGCTGCTGGTTTGATGCCCTTCTACGGCCCTGTCTTGCTCTCCTCGTGTAACGCCTCCTGATATCTCCTCTATGGTCTTGAGACTGTACTGAGACACAGCAAACCTTCTTGCAAACCTTCTTGGTATGAATATGCCATCCTGGAGGAGCTGGACTACCTGTGTAAACGGAATAGGCTGCAGGTACCGCCTCATGCTACCAGTAGTGACAAAACACTAGCAAAACCAGAGAAAACTCAGTCAGGAAGGATAGAGAAAATGTGTATAGGCACCACCTGCAAAGCCATTCCCTTTTTGGGGTTTGTCTTGTTGTTACTTCTGCAGGGCACCTGCTGTCATTTTTATTGCTGTCATTTTTGATAAACAATCGCTTATGCTTCCAAACTGGACAGATTGATATGCCTGAAGTTTAATTGACCTGGTGTTAGGATTACGCGCTCCCTTAAGTAGCCTTGCCCAGGCAACTTAAAAGATATTGCAGATTTTATGTCCAGCACAATCTGACATTCACATTGTGACATTCATCCTTCCCCTAGCCTCAGTATTTCTGTGCACAAAAAGATCATCGCTGTGTTGTCATACACCAGACAGGTGTCATGTACCAGGAAAGTGCATGCATGGGATTTCATTTTTGTCTGCAACTTCTCCAAATCAGTGTGCATTGATATGATACTCTCCTATTTGTTTTGTCTCCTGCTTAACAGATGGCAGTTACAAGGCCTCTGTAATGAAAAAATAACCACTTAGTATTCTGAAATAATGTTGTTTGATGATAATAACAATAATATAGTGTAGTGCAGCAGCATTGGTCTTTCTTAAAACAATATACAATATCAGTAGCAAATGTTTTTTGAGTGATTGACTAAGTCATCTGTTCTGGCTGACACGACTACGTGGCCAACTGGGACAGGCAGGAATCTGTCAGGTGTTGCGTGGCTATGCAACTGCTCAACAAAAACATTGTACATTAGACTACCCAAATTAATATGGAGATAGGTAAATACACAGACACATTTTTTTACTCCTTTTCTCTCAAAGTTAATTTTCAACTTATGTGGAGGCAGGACCAGAATAAGAAACAATGAGCAAGTATAGGGATATGGTAGAAGGCAGAGCGATGTGCGCATGCTAACCTGCACTTGCTAACGTGTGCAAAGGGTTCTCTGTTGGCCACCTGAGCCACCTGTCTCTGTCGGTGGCTGGAGTGCCAGCTGTGGACTGGCTGCAAGGCTGCACCAGGCTGTTGAAGTGCACATGCGCCCCGTAGGATGTACCCATGTACATCACACAGAAACAGTCCAGTGGGTAAGAAACACAGACTCCCCGGTCCTAAAGTCATCATCTGTGTGGCGTATTGCAACCCATGTTTTACCACGTGTGCATGCGAATACTAATGTGCCTAGTGAGGGAATGTACTTTTTTATTTGTCTTGCTCTTGTTTTGTGTCCAGACAAAAACTAGACGGCCAGCCCTATTTGCTGATACCTCACATCAATCATTTGCTATCTGTAGCTGCGTCCAAAATGGCACGCTAATCCATTCCAGGTACACTACTTTTGACCAGTGCCAATATGGCAGCATGTAGAAAATAGGATACCATTACTGACACAGGAACCCACTACCATTGTAATGTTTTCTATTCGATTTAATCAAAGCCCCAATCCCTCTGTTCAGGTTAGTTACACAGTGTCACTGTTTGCACTTTGTCTTAATACACTTAAAGAGCACTTCTTGTCCAAGCAATTTAAAAAGGCAATTTATTCTTTCTTCCCCTCCCTCTGTTTGCTTTTACAGCGATCTGGCATTGTGCTCAGCAGACCTTACATAAATTTCAGGTTGAGCCTATGAAAATGTCAACGAAATGAGGCCTCTACTCAGAGAGAAAGAGAGAGGGTTATGTGTGGTCTGTGTGTGTATGTTTGTGTGTATTCATATGAGCAAGTGTGTGGTGTGTGTGCCCATTAGTACAGAATGTGCGTGTGTGTACGTGGGTTTATCAGTGTGTATGTTTGTGTGTATGTACAATATCTATGTATGTGTGAATGTATTCATGTGGGAATGGGAGCAGGCATGAACAACACTGAGATAGAAAGTGCTGGCTGGAACAGACGGATGGACATGAACATCTCTTTCAAACTCCTTTCACAGCGAGTGGCCTGATTAATCTTTCGGCACTCACTTTGTCATCCTTTATTTGTGACTACTCCTCTCTTCCAACAGATTCATCACAAGTAGATTGAGCTGTTCCTGTGGTCTGGTCTGAGCACTGCAGTATGCCTCAGGAATGGCTGTGGCTAAATCTACACACACACACACACACACACACACTCAAACACATGTACATATATATATTTATATTTATATATATATATATATATATATATATATATATATATATATATATATATATATATATATACACACACAATTAATGAACATATAATGTGACCAATTCAATCTTTGAGATGAAAAAATTAAAACCTCACTATAACCTGGTTGCAAAAGTGTGCACACACTTAAACTAATACTTTGTTGAAGTACCTTCTGATTTTATTACAGCATTGGCTTTTTGAGTAGGAGTCTATACGCATGGCACATCTTGAGCTGGCAATATTTGCACACTATTCTTTGCAAAACGCTCCAAATCTGTCAGATTGCTAGGACAACTGTGCACAGCCCTATTCAGAACACCCCACAGATGTTGAATTGGATTCAGGTCTGGGCTCTGGCTGGGCCATTACAAAACATTAATCTTCTTTTAGTGAAGCCATGTTTTGTATATTTGGATGTGTGCTTTGGGTTGTTGACAAGCTGAAAGGTGAACTTCATCTTCAGCTTTGTAATGGACGTCTGAAGGTTTTGTGCCAAATATGCCTGCTATTTGGAACTGTTCATAATTCCCTCCACCCTGACTAAGGCCCCGGTTCCAGCTGAAGAAATACAGCCCCAAAGCATGATGCTCCCAGCACCATACTTCACTGTGGGTATGGTGTTCTTGGGTGATGTGCAGTGTTGTATTTGCCAAAATGTTAAACCTTGGTTTCATCAGATCATAACACATTTTCCCACGTGCCTTTGGGAGACTTGGTGTCTGTTTTTGCAAACTTCAGCTGAGCTTGGATGTTTTTCTCTGTAAGAAAAGGCTTCTGTCTAGCCACCCTACCCTATAGCCCATTCATATTAAGAATACAGGAGATTGTTGTCACATGCAGCACATGGCATTACTAATGTTGCTGTAGGCTTCTTGGAAGCCTCCCTGGCCAGTTTTCTTCTTGCCTTTTCATCAATTTCGGAGGGACGTCCAGTTCTTGGTAATGCCTCTGTTGTGCCATATTTCTCCACTTGATGATGACTGTCTTCACTGTGTTCCATGGTATATCTAATGTTTTGGGAATTCTGAGGACCATGGCTTTTGCTCTGAGATGCAACTAAGAATATTTCTGGGTTTAATCATTTGTGATTAATCAGAGTCATTTTAAATAATGGCAGCTGTGTAATTACTTCTATTTAACATAAGTTTGAATGTGACTGGTTTATTCTGAACACAGTCACATTATCAGTGATAAGAGGGTGTGCGCATTTGTCCAACCAGCTTATTGTAAATGTTTCCCCCTCAAAGATTTCAGTTAGTTTTTTTTATTGAAGTGTACATGTTACAGGTCACATTAAAAGTGGAAAAAGTTCTGACATCATTTATCTTTGTCTCATTCTTTTACATCACAAGAACCTGGCATTTTAACAGGGGTATGTAGACTTTTTATATCCTCTGAACAAACACACACACACACACACATACACACACATATACACACAAATATTCTGTGCATACATACACACAATACATACAGTATACACATGCATATTAGCATTTTTTTATTGGTCAGGTTTGGGGGGCCATTGCGATTATTCATTTTGATTGGCTACAGCTGAAAGTGAAAATGTTAAAAAAGAATAAACGATATAATACATAGCCCCAGATGATAGCCTGTATCATCTGGGGGCAAAACATTTAAGCTCTGTGCTTACATTATCTTTTAACCTAAGATTGGTATACGCCTCACTAGGTTTTCCCTTGCTTCTTTCATTCTGCTTGCCAAGTAGTTAGCAATTGCTTTAAGCAACTAACATATTTCATCATAATAATACTGACTGCCAATGATGACCTGATTATTTTGTATAGTTATATACTATAGCTCTTCATAAAAAAGTTAATCTCAAAACAATATTCTGGCAGTGTCAGGTCTTGAATGGATTGTCTTTCACCACCACTTTTAAAACTAGGCCTACGGTAATTGCCGTTTGAGTTTTTAATCAAAATAAAAATGCCATTTTGAAAGCTACCTACTTCCATGATTTTTCCTAAAAAGTCGTATATTACATTGTCAGAATTCTAAACTCATAAACGTAAAACTGTTTAAAGAATATTTACTTGTTTTTTGTACCCTGTTTTATGATGTAATTGGCCAATACGGCACATACCGTTGATACCCAGGCACTAAGCAGACCTCACTGAATATATGATGTCTATGGATGAATGCGTGAATCCCAATTGATGATAGAGTCTTGGTTGAATTTGAATGAACTTACCAATGAAATACAAGAGTTCCCTCAACATTTAACAATTTAATTAGGCTATTATTGAAACACAATACAAACAGTAAAGGCTCCTTGACAATTCAACATACAATTCACACTTAACTGTTATTCAATAGGAGATTCAGCATTCTTGTGTAAGGTTATTCATCAAAAGTAATTCTGAAACGTAAATCTAAATAGTTATTCACAAAATGAAATAACAGGCATTCTTTAGCAATCACCAATTACCAATTCAACCAACTTTTTCCAGAATTACTGTTTCTATTACAAGAAAGAAACTAAATTTGTGTGACATGCAAATGCTGCAGCACATCATAGATTGTACAGTTACTCGTGCGCACCTTAAAGTATAGAGTGCGTGGGACATATCTGTTGATGAAAGCAAAAGAGATATTTAATGCAAACAATACACATTCATTGCACTCTTGTATGTCCGCGGTGGAAGAGCATGGATGTGCAATAATTTTGGTCTGATTGATATGGGATGGACTGCTTCAGAGATATCAGCTGCATTTTAATGACAAGAAGACTATGTTTGTAAACAAACAAGTTTGCTCATATAACTGAAAGAGTATTGTGAACAATTGCTTTGCTTGTAACAAGCCAGGAGAGAACATAACTATCGATGATCAACTGTTCCCAACAAAAGTTTGGTGCCGTTTCACCCAGAATATGACGAACAAACTAGACAAGATTGGGAAAGAATTTTGGTAATATGTGCTGATGTTGACAAGTAGATACTCAATGGCTTTACATTGGGGAAGGATGAAACCAGGCCAGCAGATGAGCAACTTTTGGAGAATGTGGTTTTGAGCCTTTAACGGGCAAAGCCAGAAATGTGACAACAGACAACTTCTTTTACATCACTTTCCCTGACAGAGGTATTTATGGCAAAAAAACAAGCCTTCTGGGAACCATGAACCAACAGGAGCTGTCAACCTACACCCAAACAACACACCACCCAAGCTATACTCCTAAACAATGATGGAGAAAGGGAATGCTAAATTTATGCCTCGTTTCTACAGGTGCCAAACCATGGTGTTTTACCCTAAAGTCCAGAAATGTTTCTGTTTCCATTGACATGAGCCAGCACCAGTCGGCCACTTTAGAACTTAGGGCAGCATTTGCAGGGTTTTATGTGTTGTGAAAATGCAAATGATTTGAATAGCGATGTATATTGTTTGTTTTAGCCTTGTAATGGTTTTCATCTGATCGAACAAACATAATCCAGACAAAATAAAGAAAATAAAGCAACGGTACAGGGATCGAAAGTGTAGGAACAACAGAAGGTGTTATGATGCCATTGACTCAATAGAAAAACTGAGACGTAGCCCACAGAACCTAAAACAGCACTAAATTACCTCAGAACTCTCCAAAATCCTTCTATTAAAGGTAGATAGTTTTGACAAGATACTTATTAAACTAAATAATGAATACACTGGCTTACAGTAGCACTGTCACAAGTGTAATTGGAGAAGGAGCCGGTTGCAGGAGTTTTAGGAAGAAATTAGGGTAACACTTTATTTTAAGGCCATATGTTTAACATTATAAGGCATAATACATGCACTCATAATGTAGTATAATACAGTAACAATGCAGTATAAGCATAGTTATAGGTACTAATAAAGACTAATGAAGGCTTGTGATGTGGTATACAAATACTCATAATGCATTATATGTTTATTTAAAATTACCTATAATGATGTTTAATCACAATTGCAGAGAAAGGACAGCACTGTGATTCATTCAAAACATAGGGTCAGTGATCAGCAAATCACTAATAGTGCATAAAAAAAAAAAAATCACCTTGTTGAATAAAGGAGAGTATGAAAGATTTTGTGTTGTGTCAGTATGACATGTGCAGAACGTTTGACTTTACTGAATGCAGAAAATGACCACTTTATAATGTTATAAAAAGGTCTCACGGTTATTATTTTTGTGTGAGTAGACATTGCGTCACTTTACCTAAAGCAATCAAAGATTACTTTATAGTGGCTCCTAAATGTGCTATAACACACCATGAAAAAGATTATGATGAACTAAAAGTGCTGCTCATTTGCTGCTCATTGACCCAATGAAGCACTATGCTTCTGTACATTATAGTTCATTATAATTAAATATATTATGCATTATGTATATTTCTATACAACATCACAGATCATAATGAGTCTTTACGAGTGTCTATAATGATGCTTATATTTAGGCATAATTAAATATATAATGCATTATGCATATTTCTATACAACATCACAGATCATAATGAGTCTTTACGAGTGTCTATACCCTAGATCTTTTATGAATAAACATGGATCTAAAATTATCCAGAAAGTATAATAATGAAAAAATAGCCCCTGATCTATTCATCTATACATTATGACAATGTAGACTTCTAGACCACTAGCGTGTAGATCGAAATGTTCCACAACCTTGTACTTTCTGAGCAGGTAGGTGGCAAAGCCCCAAATGTATTGTGATCCTAGCGACGCCTCTGGTTATAAGCTGCAGTTATTGGGATCTGGTGTGTGCAAAGATGGGAAGTCTGGGCTGATGAGGAACTGGTGTGCCTAATGGTGGAGAGTTCAGGGTTTTCTATGAATGTGGAGCTAGCAGCCAGAGGCTGGCATGATCAAGGGAAGCACAGTGACAGTGTAGGCTACTGTAAATTATCTTTTATTAATTAATTAATTAAAATTCACGTGTTTATCAAGCAACCATGTTTAATTTCGAAGTATGGTTATTCATACGGATATATTTTGATCGTTGCAAACTGTTATTTTGGAATAATTTAAGTGCTGTGTTATTAGCATTTTGAAAATTTGAAGGGCCTAATAAATGAAGAAAAATACTATAGCCTGTGTTCTTTTTTTAGTCTTTTTTTTTTTCATGTGATAAGACCTTCAATACAAACGTATTCTTGTATTTATAACAAACAAATTCTGTAATTACTTATTTTTTTACTATTCTATATAGTTTGATGATGACCAGGTAGATGAACTGATGCTCTCGATGGATGGTGATGCTGTGGAGGAGAATGTGTATGCTAATAGGGTCCATTTGTATGCTAATGACGAGAAACAGCATTTGGCTCTGGCTGTAAATGTTCGTCGGAAAGGCCTGGCGGTTCTAGTGTTAAATCTATAACCAATCTAGGGGCACTGCAAGAAAAGGCCTGTTTCAGATAGTGTCCATACAATTCAGAGTCATTATAATGGTGTGAAGTTAAAGGCCAGTTTGGAGAAGTTGCAATATAAAAAGATTTTAACCAGTCGTAAGAAGTCAGCACTAGACTTTTCTGGAATTTTTTTGCACATGCAAATGACCTCTTAACACTTGTCTTTTGTTTTCAAACTAATATCCACAGTTAGACTCAGCAGGAAACTTTAAGTAAAAAAATTCTGATTCTGTTGATGTTAGCTAGCTTGGTAACAAAGTTAACTTGACAGCTAGCTAACATATCCTGATTTCCAACTTTATCGTTTGGTATCTAGCTTTGCCTGAAGATTATCTATAATTCAATAAACAATTCTGTAACATTTCTTGTATGGTGGCTTTCTAGCTGAACCATTTATGCAGACTGCTAGGTGTGTTTGAGGAGAGGGGTGATTTTGCCCTATTGCAAGTTTACATTGTCTTTACAAAAGTGTGCAAGTAACTTATTTTATAAATTAGCTACCTGATTGATCTGTCATTCTTCCAGGGGTGTGTGATTATGACCAGCTATTATGGGCATTCTAAAAAGAGTGATGTGGACAACTCAGTCCATCAATACAGTAAGACTGCTAAACAGCTCAGTGGATGTCCACCTGCACTCTCAAACTATCTGCACTTACATTGCGGCTATTTCTTAAGAGTCCTCCTGCTAAACAATTTTACCTTTCACTGTACTGTTTATACCTGCTGGATCAAGATAGCATGTGTTTATTAGAGACTGACCAGACCAGTTTAGCACAAGGCCGGAGCATACCCATTTGTGGGTTTAAGGGGTGTGAACTATACTGAATGGGCATGAACAATAACCAGCTCTCTGGCAAGTGTGTAGTCTTTTTTATCAGAAATAGATAAGGCAGACAAGCCATTATTTATAAACACACTTTGTTGCTGTATCCACAAATGCAAGTTAAAACTCTAACATGCAAGGAAGAAATTCAGATGTAAACAAGATCCAGAACTGCCTTTGCTTTTTCTCGACCAGAGCTCTTTAAATTAATATGGACTGAGGCAAACTGTCCTTTTTTCCCAAATTATTTTTGGGAATCATGAACACCGTGTCCTCTGGGCTAAAAAGGAGTGGGACCTTCTTATCAGCGCACAGTTAAAAAAACAGCTTCTGTGATGGTATGGGGGTGTATTGTTGCACATTGTTAAAGTGGCCTATCTGCAGTCGAGACCTGTCCCCCATTGAAAACATTTTGTATATTATTAAATGAAAAATGCGAAAAAGGAGACAAACTGTTGAGGAGTTGAAATCCTATATCTAGCAAGAATGGGATTTCATTTCACTTTTAAAACTACAGCAATTGGTCTCTTAAGTTTCCAAACGCTTAAAGAGTGTTGCTAAAAAGAGGTGATGCAACACAGGGGTAAACATGTTGCTGCAATCAAATTCCAAATAGGCACATCATTTTCCAAAAACAATAACATTTCTGAGTTTCAACATTTGATATGTTGTCTTTGTACTTATTTCTATTTAAATATAGGGATAAAGGATTTGCACATCATTACATTCTGTTACTATTTCCATTTTGCACAGCGTCCCAGCTTTTTTGGAAACAGGGTAATATTTCAAGTGTGCTAACATCCTATTAGCAATCATGTTTTATATATAATTATGAAATAAGTGTGTCCATTCTAACACAATAACATATACTTGGTAAACATACAGGTGCAGCTAAAACATTTTGAATATCTCGGAAACGTATTTTTTCTGTAATTCAAAACAAAACAAACATATAGTCTAGATTCATTACACATGAAGTGAAACATTTCAAGCCTTTTTTGTTTCATTCTTGATGATTATGGCTTACAGCATATGAAAGTAAAACATATTATCCAGTATCTAAAAATATTAGAATAAAACATTCACAATACAGAAATTTCAATTTGAGAGAAGAGCTCAAATCAGCTAATTAACTGCCTGAGCCTTCAACCTTCACCCTTCATCCGTACACATAACCACAATCATGGAGAAGACTGCTGATTAGACAATTTTCCAGAAGACACTCATTGACACACTCCACAAGAAGAGTAAGCCACAGAAAGTCATTGCTAAAAGGGCTGTTTGGTCACAGAGTGCTGTATCAAAGCATATTCATGGAATGTTGACTGGAAAGGAAATATGTGATAGGAAAGTGTGCAAGAGCAACAGGGATGACGGCAGCCTTGAGAGGATTGTCAAGCAAAGCCAATTCAAGAACTTGGGGGAGCGTCACAAAGGTTTGGACTGTGGCTGGAGTCACTGCATCAAGAGCCACCACTCACAGGTGTGTCCAGGAAATGGGCTACAATTGTTGCATTCCTAGTGTCAAGCCACTCTTGAACCAGAGACAATGACAGCAGGGTCTAACCTGGGCGAAGGAGAAAATGGTCTCAATGGTCCAAAGTCTTCTATTCAGATGAAAGTCAATTTTGCATTTCATTTGGAAATCAAGGTCCCAGTGTCTGGAGGAATAGTGGAGAGGCACATGTCCAAGTTTTCTAAAGTCCAGTGTGAAGTTTCTTCAGTCAGTGATGATTTGGGGTGCAATGTCATACACCAGTGTTGGTCCACTGTGATTTATCAAGGCCAGAGTCAATGCAGCCATCTACCAGGAGATTTTAGAGCACTTCATGCTTCCATCTGCTGACAAGCTTTATTGAGATGCTGATTTCCTTTTCCAGCAGGACATAGCACATGCCCACAGTGCCAAAACGACTTGTAAGTGGTTTGCTGCCGATGGGATTATTGTGTTTGATTGGCCAGCCAACTCGCCTGACCTGTAGAGAATCTTTGGGGTACTGTCAAGAGCAAAATGAGATACACCAGACCCAACAACACATATGAGCTGAAGGCCACTATCAAAGCAACCTGGGCTTCCACAACATCTCAGCAGATTGCCTCCATGCCACACCGCATTGATGCAGTAATTTGTGATGTAAGCCGTAATCATGTAACAAAAAATGCTTGAAATTATTTACTTTATGTGAAGGTGTCACCTTTTGATTTGAATTACAGAAAAAAAATAACTTTTCCACATTATAATTTTCTCTATGTAACACTAAGAATACACCCAGTTCCCCACTATATTGTTTTAGAATAGTATTTAAAGTAAAATAAATGTGGTTCCAAAAGAATACTCTAATTAAACTACTTTTTTATACTTGGGCAAACATTAATTTTGTAGGCTTATCCTTTTTTTAGTTCCTTTAAAAAAGAAAGTGAAAGCAAGAATTGTAGATTATAAAGTTAAGACTAAATGTTGCTATTTGGTTTTGGAGGGCAACATAAATTTGAATAAGTTGATCAAGTGACAGATGAAGTGATTGATCTTTGGTTGGACATAACCAATCTGAAATATGTAAGAGAAGAGTCATAATCAGATCTTAATGGCACCCAATACAAATTAATGGAACTGACGGAAATACCTGCTTAACTCTGCCGAAACTCATTTGGTGGTGAACTGTAGCACTTCAAATGCAATTTATGTTATGGCTTTGCCGCTCAAAAATACGGTTTATGCTCTAAAGTTTAATATTTACATGAACACAATTTCAAATGTTCACACAGAAAAAGGTAATGTGTTTATGTGTTAAAAATGCAACATGCGTCTCTCAATAATGCCTGTCCTCCACTAACCTCAGAGCTTAAAAAAGGAGAATAGCTTGTTTGAAGAAATCTGTTGCTAGCAAAACTCTATTCACTTTTGAGGGCTGTGTTGCTCACTGAGAGGTCAAACCGAGAAGAACAGCTTGCTTACGTGGTAGGGGCAGACATTGGTTTGTGTGGGAACAGGGTGCAGTGGACGGAGACACATTAAAGGCTGGTTAATGGCATGTCATTATCACAATACTGATGAAAATTTCACTGGGCAGTACCAGCTGTAGGTTCACCATCTACGCTACCATGCATAAGTTTGGTGTCACTAACACTAAAACAAATGTCTTGTCCAGTATAATAACATCAAATTAATCAGAAATACAGTGTAGACTTTGTAAATGTTGTAAATGACCAATTTTGCTGTAAACCTCAGCCCATTATCAGGAACCACCAATCCTGTGTTCCAATGGCATGTTGTGTTTACCATTTTAAAAGTGAAATTAATTATTACAAAACACTTTTGCCATAATGTCGGCACAGCCGATAACTGTTGTGCTGATTGGAGAACCAAAAAACCTGGCCTTCTTTAGACTAGTTGTGTTTCCAAAGCAGCAGCAATTGTGGATTTGATAACAGGCACAAAGTGTTCAGAAACAAAAAACGTTATTCTGAAACTCGTCAGTCAATACTTAAAAATTGCAGAGAAACCGAAGATCTCATACAAAGCATGGTGATAGTCTAGGGGTGCTTTGGTGGTGGTGAAGTGGGAGATCTGTACAGGGTAAAAGGGATCTTGATGAAGGAAGGCTATCACTCAATTTTGCAACGCCATGCCATACCCTGTGGATGGTGCTTGATGGGAGCCAATTTCCTTCTACAACAGGATTATGTTCCAAAGCAAAGTTCCAAGCTACAGTATGCAATACTTATTTAGGGAAGAAGCAGTCAGCTGGTATTCCATCTATAACGGAGTGGCCAGCATAGGCACTGGATCACAACTCTGTTGAGCTGTTGTGGGAGCAGCTTGATAGTATCGTACATAAGACCTTGGGAAGCATGTGTTGAAATCTTTTCAGATTATCTGGAAAAACTGACACATGGAATGCCAAAGGTCTGCAAGGCTATAAGTGCTGCAAATGGAGGATTCTTTGATGAGAGCAAAGTTTGAAGTACACAATCATTACTTTATTAAAAATCATTATTTCTAACAATGTCAATTACTATATTTCTTATTCATTTTGTTAGATATCCTAAATCCATTTAATGGATGTTGTCATATGAACATTTTGAAGTAACCCATAACTTTTGACCAGTTGTGCATGTCTTTGTATGGGTATGCACATGAGCATGCAGCCTATTCATGTGTGTGTGTGCGTGTGTGTTTGTGCTTGCTAAAGATAGACAATGATGGAAAGAGAACGATCTGAAGAAACAGATCGGCCAGAGAGCATTAAATAGAAAGAACATTAAAACTGTGACCAGAGAGAGGAAGGTACAGAGACATATAGTAGTGAGAGGGGGATAGAGAGACAGAAACACAAACAGACCGAAGAGAGAAAACGTAAGACAGTGACACTGACACACCCACCTCACTAATATGGGTCATAATTCGAATGGTATCTACTATCCCCAGGCGATTATCAGAATGAAAGACCAGGGCCCGAATCCACACATACACACACAATACACCCGCTTCATCACACTCATTTCCAGAGGGAGTGTGACTTAGTCTCTGCAGCCACCGAGAGGGCACCCAGTAAATTATTGTACGCTTGCCTGAAGAAGCCCTCGTGAAAAAAACTAAACTAATTAGGTTAGTGGGGATGGTCCACTGCGCAAACCACGCACACACACCCACTAGACGGATGGTCTTGGGGGAATCGGATATATAACTACTATCTGTGTCAGGTGACATTCCTGCTCTCCCTTCCCCTCGAATTAAAACCCATGGGTAGGTCCCAAATGACAGCCTACACCATAATCAGTGCACTTCTTCTGACCAGGGTAGTGAACCAGTGTAGTGAATTCAGGGAATAGTGTCAGTTTCTTTTAGAAAGAGACACAATGCAACCAGATACCCAAATGGCAGTATCCGATAGTATTTGTGTTCAATATGTTACAACTTTTCTCTATTTAGAGCCGTACTTTTGACCGGGACCAATAGAGTACCGCACTTGAGATATTGAGACACATCGTAAGAATGATTTGGTGAGTGGAGGTTATGGAATTGATTTAAGGATGCCTGTGCCATGTCGTATGTCATTCAATGACATACATTTACATTTAAGTCATTTAGCCAACACACTTACCCACAACATTGCCATACCCCTTTTTCACAATGAAAATACAAGTATTATGCCGAGGGTTGTTGTTGTTTCATTTACACGTGTTTAGTTAATGCTTTGAACTACTGGAGCCAGTACCTTGTAGGACAACTTGCCATGACTTGTCTAGGTCCCCCTCCTCTAAGCTGGAGGAGCGTGTTATTATCACGGCCACAAACACACACACAGACATGCACAGACACACACACAAAATCACAAACCAGGTACCTGCTTCTTTGTCTAGACTGAAAGCCACATAAGGGATCATCGTAGACAAAAAACAATGCACTGTAGTGTTAATGACGTTAAGCTGGCAATGTTGTTCCTGTTGTTGTCACCCAGACTGACTGCCCAGAGCGGTTAAGAATATAGTACTCCTCCTAAACAGCCCCACACTTCCCCTATGTTTCGCATTTCAATTGATAAGTGCACTTCATAGGAAATAGAACACCATTTGGAACATAAAACCAGCCTTCATTGGCTGTCTAGCCTGGAGGACGAGTGGAAGTGAAACCAGAACTCGATTCGAATCTCGGCTACTCCCAGAGGTAGGACACGAAGACAGACACAGATGCACTGATACTCCAACCTCAGAAACATTGTATATGACTACACATTGGAAAACATGAGTGTGCATGGGAGAAACATACCATGCCTACCCTCAAAAACATATGCACTGACATACTGCACACATCCGTCATTGTTTTTTCCATAAAAAATGCACGAATTGATTACAAACAGTAGAACACCCTAAGCAGCTGGATATAGAGACTGACAAGCAAACAGACCATACCAGCTTACACCACACTAACACACAAAGGTGTTGATGTCTAGCGGGAGCAGGACACGGCTGGCTAAGCAAACGTGCTACAGATCCATTATCTACCACTGTGTTTGTGCGTGCATGTGTTTTCAACTCCTGACGCTTGCTAACCAGTCTGCAGTCCTCTCAAGCTCCACTGACATATAATCACAGGACCGGTAATTCCTTGGGGGCATTGTTTACATCACTGGGCGTTTGCCGGGTGCACTAGCCAGCCAAGTGCTGTTTACAGGGACTTACAAGGGAATAGCGCCGGGAGGACTAAGACGCATGGAATAGGTCAGTGGTTGTGATGATGTTAACTCAATTCTAGAGAAGACAAATACAGACTAGATTCAATCTACTGTACCCAAGACATGCAACCTATCCAGTAAAATGTTCTTGATCCCACACTTAAAATAAAGGCGCCATTTAGAACCTGATTGGGTTCTTTAGTTTTCCCAATATAGGAGAACATTTTGAATACCCTGGTTTGGTTTTATACCAAATAATTTCAACTTGGGCTGGGAATTAATAGGGACCTACTGTGATTCTCACAATTCTTGCAATTTTATAAGCATTCTGATTTGATTTAGTTAATTGTTGCTATTTTGCAAGATCTTGCTGAACATGTAAATTATACTTCCAAAGACAATCTAAAATCTAAATGTATTTGGTTTAAACTACTTAATAGCTCGTTTGGATTTTTTTTACTTGGAGTGATAAGCAGCATTCCTCCTACTCCAAACATGGCGAGTTGAGTTGATGCTAAAGAGCCCGATTTTGGTCTCATCTGACCACAACACTTTCACCCAGTTCTCCTCTGAATCATTCAGAAGTTCATTGGCAAACTTCAGACTGGCCTGTACATGTGCTTTCTTGAGTAGGGGGACCGTGCGGATGCTGCATGATTTCAGTCCTTCACAGCGTATATATAAAAAAATCAATTAAACATACAGCACAATCAATTTAGGATTAAACATTTTAAATCTTCACATTGGTAAAGATCACATTTCCATTCCATCTACTGGTAGACTTTGCAATCTAGTGCACCTACCTTAAACAAGGACATATTTTTTGCATTTGAGAATACATTTTAGTACTAACAAAATTATATTGTTATTCAACATTAGCGAAATTTTCCCCGATCCCTATATTCTACAGATACTGAACATGGAACCCAGAATTTCTACTTGGGGCCAAAACGGTTCTTCAGAGAACCATAATGCGTTCTTCTAATGGATAAGCTGAAAAACCTATTTAGAAGTATTTTTATCTGAGATTTCAGGACCATGTTACTATTCACAGGGACATTCCTGGACTCTGGAGTAGAGCCCTGGGCGGGACTGTTTTCTTAATCCAGCCCCCGCCCGCTGAATTTCTGACCACTACCGCCCGCTCACGCAACGTGTATGTTCCACTCTCCCCCGCACCTGCCACAAGTGTATCCACTCCTGCCCGCACCCTCCAACATTGTCACAGCTTGTAGGGATAGTGAAGAATTAACACAAATGTTAGAGCTCTGCTAAACGTTCAGACATAAAACACTGCGTTAAATTAAACGGACCATATAAAAAACATGTCAAGCTAAAGTAAAGCACCACACATGACAAATAACTAGGATGGGTATCGACGTGTTCCCCCCTTACACGAAATTCTTTGAATTTTTTTTTTGCACGTTCCGGTGTCAGAATCCTGTCGTCTGATATACAGCCATACTTTAGAACGCTTCACTTCAGGCATTTTAACGTACGTTTAAGGTAGCTAGCTAACGGTAGACAGTCAGAGCAAGTGAAATATGTTAACTAGCAATCAGGTGTGGTGAATGGTGAATAGGCATTTTACGTCCATTTTGGAACACCAAAGGGAAAATATTTCAATCCACATATTTGTGGTACCGAAATTAGGTAACGAAATGTGCCTTCTAATTTGGTCTGGTAGATCCTGGTTCTATGGGAACCGGTTCCATATTGGCATTTTTGTCTGTAGCAATTGAGAAATTAGTACAAATATCAGACCTGCCTTGCTTTATGATTGCAAAGAAAATAACTGTTTATTCTGTTTTTCTACTTCATTTGATGACTCCATCCTAGTTGTTCGCTAGCTAAATCCCGGGACCCGTGGTATATTTTTTGACCGCCCAATCCCACCTGCAGGAAAGTTAAGATTTGTGTTGGGTCCCGCGGATCCCAATCCCAATGCAGTCCTCTACTCTGGAGTTGTTATAAAAAGGAATCAAACTAAACAATCCACAGATTACAGATTAACAGATTTTTATCACATTCTGAATACTTACAGCAGAGATTTGCAGATCATTGATTTTGAGTAAAATACTAATGGCAATTTTGTTAATGGTAGTAGAGGGAGTGATTCTGCAGTGTTGAGATAAAATGTCACCACTTGAATTGCCACCACATGACTCTGATGTAAGCAAATAGCAATACAATCAGAAAGCGACATCAGAATAGACCACTGTAGCTACCTGCTAAGAAAATAATGGGGTTTCATTGTCCTCTCGAAAGATGCACACAAAGACTAATTCTGGTGCCTCGCGAAAATCGAGTAAACCCACAACATGTTTCCTTGTGTAATTAGATGAACAGTCCGTTACGGCTGAATGAGAAAAGAACAAAAAATGACATAATTAAAAGTAAACAGCCTCAACTCCCCTGTTCTCCCTTTTTTCTTCCACATATACACACACATATACATATATACATATATATATATATACATATATATATATATATATATATATATATATATATATATATATATATATATATATATATATATATATATATATATATATATATATATATATATATATATATATATATATATATATATATATATATATATATATATGCACACACACACACACACACACACACACGGTTCGTCACTAGCACCCCTGTGGAGAGTATCAATGCAGCAGCTGGCATAGCCCAGGGCAGTGGGACTTCACTCTGGCTGGCAGCACTGTGTTTAAGACTCATCGCCTGGGGGGCCTGCCAGGAGCTGTCTATCACCCAGCAGGGCTGGGACAAGACACACACACCCAATGAACGCATGCACACCCACGCGCAAGCACAGGAAAGGAGACCGCTCCCTCCAGAAGCTGTCTATGGGATAATAGGACAGAGTGAAGTATTTTATAATGCGCAATGTTCTCAAGGGCACACTGTGGTTTCTACGTTTATATGACTGTGGAACACTGAGAAAAATAAAGATGTTTAAATGGTTCTTCATTAGCACTTCTTCGGCTTAAAGAACTTGTGTCCTATATAGAACATTTCCGTTGTGTTGTTGGTTCTTGGCGATTCACGCAGGTTTTGAAATGTGTGTCCACTTTAATTGCATGCAGCAAGCAATATGCCCATGGTAATTTAGTGTGGATTTTCAGTTTAAAATGTTTGTTCATACTGGAAATAAATTTTTAAAAGTTAAACTATCCGTTAGATGGTGTGAAAGAACACAAGTTATGCCGTTTATAGACAGAATTAAATCAAACTGCTATCTGTATTTAGGACTGCATTTTGCAAGATAAAACACTTCCTATAACATTTTAATGACAAGGATTCACTTCACTGAAATTAATAAATGCAACAACCATGTCACTAGCAAACACAGCCACATGGCTTGAGACCCAGAGCAAATGGGTCTTTAGCCTGTCAGCATATCACTACAACAGATAAAGCTTGTGATAGTCAAAACAGTCCAAGTGTTGAAATTGTGTATCCTTTGAAGAACAAATCTCTGGATTGCTCTATTGATTGGCATCACACTCAAGGACTGTAATCATTTCCAACTCGCACCTTTCTTTTTCAATACATGAATTTGCCCATGTTTGTGCCACTAACACATTCAGAATCAGTGTACACCACACACACTAGACACACATACACACATCACGCCTCCTCAGAATACCTTGTCATAAAGCACTCAGCATAACGCAAAGGAATATTATACAACTTCATAAATGTAATCTAGTCAACTACAGATGTCAAACTCTGTCCCTCAAGGCCAGAAAAAGACACTTTGTCTTGGCACATCCGCAGCGTGAGCCGGCTAAAAGGCGCACCGGCACACTATCAAACCTTCCCTAATGTTTCCAATGAAAAAGTGGAACCAGCACATCTCAAATATTGATGTTGAAAAGCTACGGGTAGAAATGTCCTTTGAAAAATACATGGTTGTGTCCTCTTGCTTCGTTGTTGTGTGGTTTTTAGTTTCCTAGCAAACAATTTTCTATATTCACATTAAAACCATTTTTTACTTCCTTCACATTTTTATGTTTGACACCTCACACCTAACCTCTTATGTTTCAGCCCTTCAGCAACTGGGTTTTCTCAAAAGAAAGTTCTCACCTGGTGTCTTGCCTCTACTCCCTTTTCCCTAGTCTCCTTTTGAGAAAGTTCAAAGGTATTCCAGGAGAGTCAGTGAGGAAAATTACTCTCTTCTACAGTAAGATACGTAAGAGTATTCTTGATGAATGTTGGTTACAGGCAAGGGGAGCACAGTCTCGTAGTAGCCTGCAAACAAATTGACATCTCCTTGACCTGTCAATAATTTCTCAGTTTCCAGGTCACAAAGAGGCCAGTGGTGGATTGGAATATAAATTCAGCCATGGCACTTTCCATCATAGGCGATGACCAAATAGCCCAGGTACCAAGGCCCCGAAGCCTTGCACAGGCCACTGCAGAATACATTGACTGAAATATTGATGCCAAACAAACTGGCTACACATTAATAAAACAACTAATATACACAGGCACCCAACATTACCATGACTACTATTGCACAAACATTTTTAGAGCTACATTTCTGTATTTTGCAATCCATTATATTTTTGCACAGTGAAGGAGAACTACAGTAACCTAACTGTCAGATCGGGTCCTACTCTCTTTGACACACCTTCGACAGTCAGATAATCAACCGGCCCATCTTGTTTGGGGGGAAGGCTGTTGCCAACTTGTTAGTAAAACACTTTATATAGATCATTGTAATAGGAGAAAATTGTGCATGTATCAAAAACACTCCCATGGGCCACAGGTATGTCAAAACAGTGAAATAATCTTTCAAAATGAATCACTTTAACCAGCCTTCATCAATAAAAGATGGGATAGGCAGCTTTGGATCTTTAGTGCTGAAACACCTTTAGTTCTCATTCTCTCATTTTTATTGAAAAGTAATCTACTGCAATTAACCATCTTGTGAAAACAGATTAAAAAAATAAAGAATAAAAATACTAAAGAAATGTTTTGAATACTGTGGCTACCTACCCCTGATTTAGGATTGTCTACCTCTTTTACAAAATGTCTTTACCTGGCAGATATGAGCTACTTCCTGCATGTGAGGTCATTCCAAGTTGATTGACACTTTTCCTGCTTATACCGACAGTGACCTTGCTTTGTTCTTTGAAGGGAGGAATGTTTGTCTCTGATAAACAGCACCGTCTGTTTTTGTCAAAAGAGTCATGTTCAGTTGTTAGCATTGCCACTGTGTGCATGTGTTGGAGCTGGTTTCCAGGTCCAAACAGATCGTTGGGGTGCATTTAAATGAACACTGTATCTGATAATACTTTCTCAGGCTTTGAATTTATCCTTGCTCTGTCTGTCCATGTTGAAGCATCCAGAGTCTCACCGAAATGAATTATTCAACTCTTAACACTGTTATTTTCTTCCTTTTTTTGTTGTGGAATTTTTGGAGGGTGCTTGGACTGTTCTTTGAGAAGGAAAGTGTGGAGACTCATGTTGATCAAATGGCACTGAAAAAACCTAATAGAATAACATAACTGTTGTGATACTGAGGGAAATGAAATCACTGTAATAATAATAGAAAGTATTCATGCAAACATCTCAATTCAACCCACGTGCAGGCATATATCTGTTTGCTGTCCTTGTGTTATGCTAAAATCTGATGTATAGATTCTCAGATGGATAGACCGAGGAAAGAGAGGGAGGAATGAAATGACTGGAAGTATGTTGAAAGAGGTGGGATTTCAAATCCCTATATTGCTACCTACAAAATATGTCAAGGCCCGAGGCCAGAAGAGGCACTCTGAGTGAAAGGATGAACAGAATGCATGACAAGACAAGAGAAAGGTAAATGGTGGAAGCCCCATCTGAGAATGAAGTGAATGTGAAGCTCATAGAGTGTTTGCTCCTGGAAAGTCTTATGACGGGAGGGAGATGAGTTAAGGGGTGAACAGAACAGGGAAATGGAATTGCGAAACAGTTCTAAGGCTGGGAAATGTACGAATGACTGGCTCTGGGATATCCTGTCATCTCCAAGCAAGATGAGAAACAGAAGAACAGAATGGCTGAAAGTAGGAGAGGTGGGTAAAAATGCGGAGCTGTAAATGCACAAAATGTGATGCCGGTGGACAGAGTGACCGCTCGCTCTGGGCCTTCCTGTCATCCCAGTCTTCTGTCCAATCAGACCATCTGCTCACTGTCTCTCACAGTGCATTTGGGCTAGGTCTGTTCCTATCAGACGGCTGGGTTGGCATCTTCATTCCCCTCAAACCAGCCATCAAACTGTCAACCTGTCGTCTACAATTATTAGCCGCCCACAAGCACACAGTTAGAAAGGGTAGCTTGTCTCGCTGTCCTCTCTTTGTGGATATTTGGACTAGTGAAAAAAGGTCTGACAGATAAAGGTTTGGATTTCATTCAAGTGAGTTTGATATTTTTCTTATTTTATTACTTATTTATTTGTGGTATCTGTATTTAATGATTTTTAAAGTCTCTATTCTTGATTTATTCATTAAACGGAGAGCCATAAAAAAACACATGATTTACCAATCATAATCTTATTGGTTTATTCATGATTTTTTTCTATGTGAAGCATATTTGAAGTAAAATCATGCCGATTGTATCTGTTATATACAATATCATATGTGAGGAACATACTACCAAAATGTGTGTTTTTATCATAAAGGACAGCAACAGGGAGTTCCCAGCGTCCATTCAATGGTATGTGGCAAAATTCATATAATATTACAGGATATTAGAGGAGTTGAAGAACTATATACCTTAGCAACTCACATCTTTACTGTCCAGACAACATAGTGGTATTTACTATATCTCACAACTAATAAATTCCTAGAGATACAGAAACAGAGAGAGTGAGAAAGTGCAAGTGAGGGGAGGAATACAGAAAGACAAAACAAGTGATCAGAGTGATCTAAGCTGCTCTTTTATAGCACCAAGCTTACCACCATAAACTTGGTTCGAGACTTCCCTGTCCCACTCGCTGATGAGTGGCTGGGAAACCCCAGAGATGATAGAAATTGTACATTGTTCTTTCTTACTAAGCTAATGGAGGTCATCAGGTGAGCAAGCACTTACCAGTTTAGCGACATTACTTCCTGGGTGGACAAGCAGTGTCGAAACAGCTTTGCCAAAATCTTCTTGTTGGGAGTACAATGACACAGGGCCATGATACTAAATACCCAAATTTGGGAATGGGCAATAAGGAGGTTACAATTTACCAGAAGAAAATGATCTAAACATGAGACAGACAGACTCAAAGAGAGAGAGCTATGTCAGGAGGAGGACAAGGATCTCATTCCAACAACCCCCCCTGCTAATGTGAATTAACTATTTGCGCGCACAACGCTAGCTGCAACATTAGCTGAAGCCAGGGGTATTTTACGATGATGGTAATATATGGAGATCGGCATCATACATATGGAAGCGCATGCTAATTGGAGACTAAAGCCAGCAATTACAGCATTAAATCTAGCTGCAAACAGGTCTCTGAAACAAATCAATGTTGCATGTAAACACTGGCAGAGTCCCAAATGGCATTCTATTCCCTAAATCCCTACATATATTTCACAAATTTTTTATGCAACATTTGGCCCGCACCTCCGTAATGACCTTGGCGATGAGCTTCTGCATATCATGGCTGTACTTTTAAATCATGAGTCACCATGTACGGTTGAGCATATGGAAGAGCTGTGCTATGGCTCAATGCTTCAATTACACAACTAATTGTGTATGTGTGTGTGGATGAGAGACGGGGAGAGAGATGTTCGATTACATTGTCGTTTAGAAGTCTGTTCACAAAGCACTCAGTAGTTACAAAGGGTCCGAAAGAGAGTGAATTGAAGATAGAGTAATCCAAATATTTAAGTATGTGGACATATCCTTTAATAAACAATGTTACAAGTGAGAATTTTGTGTTTTATCATGCCAAAAAACTATTTTACATAAGCACCACTTACCTTATTCACCCATGCTTTACCAGGGTTTTGCAACACAGCTTTCACCTACTACAGTAGAGGTTTTGTGCTTTAACTCAAGCACCACCAAATGCCGACGGGAAGGGACGTCACTAGAAATTCATAGATGGGGGGCAAAGCCTCATTTTGGGGAGTCTGGACATACTCCACAAAACATCTTTTCATCATTTACCAACAGGTGTAAAATCTATCAAAATAAGGTTATTATTGGACAAGGTTGGATAACGTATATCGGTCTCATAGTTTGCGTTAGACTCTAATCTAATATAAATTAAATTTAAAATAAAGAAATTAAAGTCCATTACGTCTTCATCCATTCCAACAGCAACATAAGTCACAAAAATATTTTGTCAACTATAATTAATAGTAAATCTATATACAGTATAATCTGTTTCGAAGCAAGATTTGTCTGTCATTCATCTCGGGATTTTAATCATAAAAAAGGTTTTAACAGAATACATTGAAAAATGTTAACTTAAAAACCAAACAAACATGACTGTGAAACAAGAACAGTTTTGTAACTGTGTTCCTGATAATTATTAGGAACACAGTGACATACATATGTTAGGGAGCTGCTGTTTAGACTTCGATGTAGGGTATTTTCTCACAAAAGGACTGACAATTTTATCCAAGCGCTCGAGCATGAGGATTGAGATACTGGGGTGGTCAGTAAGTTAACAGTTATGAGGGTGAATATACAATGCATGTACAGACATGGCATGAATGTCCCCCTGGAGAGAGCCAAGTAAGACATTAATGCAATGATTATCTCACATAGGGACTGACGGGTTCATCCTAGCATCGGAATGCGTGGAATGAGATACCGGGGTGTCGAAGTTCATGCAGCCCCCCTGAAGAAAGTGTAATAATCTGGCTGTTTTAATTCTAATGCATTTTATATTTTATTTTCACTGTAAAGCACATTGAATTGCATCTATTTTTGAATTGTGTTATATAAATAAACTTGCTTGCTTGCTAAACCATTACCATACATGACATTTTTACAATCTCAAAAAACTTTTTTTAACCTCTATACATTTCTATAAAAATGGTGGTGGGCCAGCTGAATGTTATATTGATTAGCAAAACGTACCAATGTTTTCCAGTGCATTTACATTTTGATGCCCACTAATGCCCACAAATGGTACACAAATGGCACTCTAATCACCCCTCAACTAATGCATTACGTCAATGAATGATACTCCCAAATGAATGAATTTTACTGAAGATTAAGATTCTACACACGTATTACGCGAAATAATTATTCACTGAATTAAATACCAACAATCATTAATTATGAATATACCAAACATATTACACGTTACTATTTTTATTTGGAGAGTTTGGAGAGAGAAACAAAGTTGCATACACATCCTCTCAACTTCCTTTGAATTTTCTCTGCTTATTTTAGTGAACATTAACATTCTACAAATGTATTACACTACATAATTACTCACAAAACAAAATAACACATTACTGTTTTTCATCAATGAAATCAACAAATGACTTTTCAATATTTTCATGTAGGCTACTGTAAATCATTCTTTGAAATGTGTTCACATTCTTTTTTAGTTGTTACATATGCATGTCTAACTTGGGAACCTCATTGCTTGCATCCCTGCATTTCATTTGCATATGCCAACTTGCACTTTCAATTTGTACATTTATACATTCCATAACATACATTGTTCTTAATTGTTTCACTTGTATATTTTTTGCACTCTTTTATTGCACTTCTGATGCTAACTGTTAGATGTTAAGTTAGATGCTTACTGCATTTCGTTATACTGTAATTCTTCATGTTCAATGACAATACAGTTGAATCTTATCTGATTGAATAGCAATGAAATAGAAAAGAGATACATGAAAAAATGATAACCCCCTGATCAACCCAGACACCCCTATGCATGTGACAGATGTGTAATGATAAAGGAAAATTAGGGTAGATATTCAATATAATCTGAACTCGGTGAACAAGCCAATCACAACTCACAAACAATTTTCAGCATTTAATTCACAATGGCAAATAGAACCTGATGACTTGACACCCTGACAGCATTGCAGATACTGCAACATTTTGATGACATGGAGTCTGAATGTAATAGATCCCCAAATCGATATCTGGGATGTCGGGTCTTTATCTGATTCTGATAATGAGTCACCACCTGCAATGCCTGAGCCTCGTCGCAAAGAAAATGAACCCGAAGCGACCGCATATGCCACTGCGAGGCACTACTCTAAGTTATCCTTTGACCCTCCTTTTACTCTGCTCATCAAATTAATATTTGTAATTGTGTTATTCATGTAGGTCACGCTGTGATAAGCAAGAAGCCCAGGTGCAGGATGAACGGTAAAACAATGGATTACAATTCAATAGCAATTAAAGGCTGTAGTAGTTAGGATCAAGTGAGTGTAAGGATGGGAAGTCCGGGGTAATGTGATGAGGAACAGGTGTGTGTAATAGTGGAGTGAATGTGGTCCTAGCAGCCGGAAGTATGGACAGTGGTGGCAAATACGCTGGTTATAGGTAGCAATGTAGTTGAGCTTCCCCCGGAGAGAGGCGTGATAGCAGCAAGCACCGTGACAATGTTGGCTACTGTAAATCATCATTTGATCATCCTTTTCCTCTGCTAATCAAATTTACAAATCACATTCATTGAAAAATAATAAACTGCAATGTTTTTACTTGAAGAGGTAACACATCCTTTTTTTTATTCCTACAAATATGCTGTAACCTATGTGTTCATAATTTTTGGTGTTTATCAAGCAGCCATGCTTTAGGCCTATGTACAGCTATTCGTGCGGCTATCCTTTGATCGTCACAAACTGGTTGATAACGTCCAATATTTTACTTTCTACATTATCAAGATGAGAACAAAATGAAAACTTGTAAATTCTAATGGAATCATTTTGAAAGATTGAAAAGTTGCGTAATATTCATATTTGCATATTTGTAGGGAATAATAAACAAATGAACATACCATAGCCTGTGTTCCTAGAAATAATTGTTGTATACTTTTATTAGTCTTTATTAGTCTTCATTAAACATAAAAATACGAATTCTGTAATTCATTATCTTTTAGATTATTCTAGATCGTTTGATGATGACCCAGTATATGATCTGTTGCTCTGGATGGATGATGATGCTGTGAAGGAGAACGAGTATGATCATAGGGACGATTTGTACACTTAAGACAAAAAAATCCAGCTCTGGCTGATGCAGTTCGTCTAAAAGGTTAGGCGGTTCTAGTGTTAAATAAGGTTTATGCAGATTTCTTAGGAATCAACGGTTCTCAAACAGACATTCTTAATCATATAAAAGAAGTTCCCACAATAAAATTATTTGAACATTATATGTTATTAGTACTTGCCTAACACCACATTAATAAATGATCCCATTACTTTTTAAAGCTTTAATTATTTACATATAAAAGCAACCTTGGCTTTAAAGTAATTTGGCACATGCGCTCAAACTCAACTTACAGTAGTGCATGTCATACTGTGACTTCCTTTCCTTAAACATTTATTCATGCAAAATGTTAAAACTGAATTTATCTGGACCATTCATTAAATCAGCATACATACACCATGGCTAGAAGTTGTATTTATGTTTGTATAATTTCCCTCACCCCCCAATATTATTTCTGAGACTACAGTAACAAACCTTTTCAACCGGCCTAATTCATACAGTATAAAGTATATACATTCTTCTTAACGATACACTTAAGTTTTGTACCCAAGAAGGCACGCTAAACAGCTTTATCTGCATAGGCAAATGTGTTTGTTTAGAGTAACCCTTTGTTGGAACATTCTTTAAATAGCTGGCCAATATCATAATTACTCTTTGAAGAATAATGTAGTTGATAAAAGTTGATTGGAAGAAAACCTTGTTAGAAGAGATGAGATGGATTAGGCTGTCTGACTTCATTACTAATCTTTCTTTTTTGGCTTTAGACTAATCCAACATTTTTCATGAACACAGGGTTTCTGATTTTGAAGTCCATGTTTATTTGTTTTTATCACTGTAAATTGTTGTTTAGCAAACACAGAGCAAGCTGAACTGTAATTATTTAATCTGTTTTCTTTGAAAAGCCATTACAAAACATAATTTGAGCATTTAGAAAATATATTCAGATCACCCGAAATCAACTCTATGGTTTGATGTTATATAAATATACTATTCATATAACTACTTCATTGCTTTACAGTTTGCATAAGTTGCTCAATTGACCAAACCACTGCAGTAGTTAAAAAGGAAACTGATCCATGAAATTACCACATATAAGGCAACTTGGTTTGTTTTTATAATCAGATGTCTGTCCTTGGCACTACTATTGTTATCTTTATGCCTATACCTAGAGGTTTGATCTTTAGCGCATCTAATGATTGGTTTGATTCATAACAGCAGGTATAAGGTTAGGGATAGGGTCTTCAGTCTGAGGTTTTCCAATTGAGCAGCTTGTGTTATTGATATTGAAAAAGACAAATTGAAAATCAGAGTGAAAAACTGTTAATTCTGTCTGAAAGTGAAATTTGCCACCTGCATTCTAGCTATAGCCTGAACTAGAGAGTAACATTAGCTAGCATACTATTGAAATAGCCTCTCACATCCAGAGGAAAACAAAACCTTTATCAAAATGTTTTTAGACAGATGACAATTTGTCAGGGTAAAACACCGTTCCTAAAGGTATTTAGCTCATGCTATTTTCTGAAGGCATTTTAAGAAAAACAAAAGCCACAAATATGCTCTGTGCAGACAAGCTGCACGAGAAGCCTCATCCTCATACCGCATTCAAAAGAACAGTTGTTTTCCCTGTGAACATCGCATAAAGAACACTCTCGTTATCTCCGCATGTGAAACTAATTATTTCAGAGTGTATGCCTCTTCATCAGGAAGGAGATAGTGAGATCACACCAGTCTTCAGAAGAATTTACATTAAAGGTACCAGTGGTTTGTTTTCTTGATAACGTTAATTAGCTAAGTATCCAGTTATCACCCACATTATTAATAATAATAATAATAATAATAATAATATATTATATTTATATAGCGATTTTCAAACACCCAAAGATGCTTTACAATACATTCATAACAAACATTTACAAATAGAGCAATGAGATAAACGGAAGCTAACAAAACAAAAACAAAAGGGGGTAGTCAACCAACATGGGGCTGGGGCTAGGAATAGGCTTGTTTGAACAGATGATACTTGAGGTGGTGGATGAAGATGGCAACAGATTTGGAGTCAAGAAAGAAGTGTGGAAGTGCATTCCAAAGCCTTGGAGTCTCCAATGCTACACAGCTTGGATAGAGGGAGACCTGCGGGGGCAGTGCTGAGTGACCTGGTGAAAAGATTTTGGGGAATAAGGTCTGAGAGACAGGGAGGAGCAAGGCGGTGGAGGGTTTTATACGTGAAAAGCAGAATTTTGATGTCAATGCGTTTAGAGATGGGGAGCCAGTGGAGTTCTTGTAGGATGGGGGTGATATGCTGCCAGGATTTGGTGTGTGTGAGAAGTCTTGCCACTGAATATTGAACTAGTTGTAGTTTATAGAGAGATGAAGAGTTAATGCCAGAAATGAGAGAGTTGCAATAGTCAAGACGGGCAGAAATGAATGCATGTATAAGGGTTTCAGCGGCAGTGTGGAAAAGGGAAGACTGTAACTTGGCAATATTGCGGAGGTGGAAGAATTAGGATTTGAATGTCTGTTTTGTGTGTTGTTCGAAGCTGAGTGAGGAGTCCAGTATGACACCGAGGTTTCATGCATGAGGGAATGGAGATACAACAGAGTCGCCAATAGTGAGGATGAAGGTGCCGTCTTTGGTTAGCGTGGAGTTGTAGAAGTAGTAGAAGTTCAGTTTTGTCACTGATAAGCTTGAGGAAGCTCTGCTGCTGCCATGTTTTTATTGTTGCCAGGCAAGTTTTGATATGAGACAGAGGAGGGTTGGTGAGGGATTTAGCGCTGAGGTATATCTGAGTGTCATCGGCGTAGCAGTGGAAGTCCAGTTTAAGGTGACGGAGAATCCGACCAAGGGGGTGGATGTAGATGATAAAGAGCAGCGGCCCAAGAATGGAACCCTGGGGGACACCCTGTGTTACTAGAGCTGAGTCAGACTTATGACCGTGGATCGAAATGTTGTGAGTACGGTTGGTGAGGTATAAGCATAGCCAGGAAAGTGTGGCTCCCTCAACACCCAATGCTTTGAGCCTGGTGAGGAGGATCTGGCGATTGTGTCAAAGGCAGCACTCAGGTCAAGCAGGATAAGGATGTTGATGGCGCCAGCATCAGTAGAGAAAAGAAGGTCATTAACATATTTGGGGAGGGCAGTTTCAGTACTGTGAAGTGGTCGGAAGCCAGACTGAAACAGACAGTTGTTGAGGAGTTGGCAGTGAAGTTGGGTGGCAACAGTCCTTTCTAGGATTTTCACAAGGAAGGAGAAGTTGGAGATGGGGCAGAAGTTATTGAAATTGGTAGTGTCCAGGCCAGGTTTCTTTAGGATGGGTGTTACAGCATATTTAAAGCTGGAGGTGACGATGCCATGGTAGAGAGAAAGATTATTTAAGAAATAAGAGTATTTGAGTGATGTATGGACAGAGAGCAGGCATGCAGGCCTTAATGAGAGGGGCTTGAAGGGGATCCAGGGAGCAGGTAGTTGTTTTTGAAAATACGTTTTGTGACAAATGGTGAGTCGTCTAGGGTGAAGGTGCTCAGGAGGGTTTGTATAACAGCAGAGATTGCATCTGAGAGTGTCTGAGGGTCAACAGCATAAATTTAGGATCTTATGGTTAGATAAGGGGAACAGTGAAAGGGAGATGGGAGTGATGTTGAGGGCAACAGTGCAAATTAGGTCAAGAATGTGGCGCTTCTGAAGAGAGGCGATAGTTGTTGTTAATAGATACAATTTGCAGGAGAGAACCAAAGTAATCCAGTGGTAGGTGTTGCCAGGAGGAACATGGGGAGCAGAGTTGGCAGTAGAAAGTTTAGAAATAGCATAGATGAGACAACCGGTCCAGGCCAACTCACGCCAACCAGTGCCTAGGCCAGCTAACATTAACCCCAAAAAAGTCCACCCTCGTCAGAACAACAAATACAAAAAGAAAGTGTAAACTTGTAAGTGATATTTCCGGGGCACAGTGGTGGCAACCAGGAGCTGACCAGGATGCCAGAACAAGAGCCAAAGATAGAATAACTAGCCGTGGTGCTAGCTGGTGAGTAGGCAGTGGGTTGGGGAGGGGTGTCCTCAAGCTTGGTAGAGCAGGAGAGAGGTCAAATGATGGAATTCCATATGGAGTGGATAAATAAATCCATGAGTAAATTTATCCATTCGGGAGGTGGTAGTCCTGTGTTGGGTGTGGAAATGTTTTCCTGTGCAAGTAATTCATTCTAGCACCGCAGAGGTTCAGTTAATGTCGCGGTCAGAAGATAAACAATTGCTGAAAAACTGATAGCTAGTTAAGTCCAAGCCCACTACGTACAGACAAGCCAATGGGTTGAAGACGTAAAACCAGACAATAAACCAGACGAGTACAAAAAACAAGGAAAGTTCCAAAGAGAAGCGTTAGTCCAGTGTGATGCCAGCAACTACTCTCCGTGGAGAAAACAAAGAAAGTCAACATAGACAAGAGCGTACTGGTTAGAGATGCGTACGATGACAGAATGGTTTTCAGTGTTTCTACTCCTTTGCCCAGAAATTATTCTCATCTCTTTTAGATGCAGCTATCAATGTTACTGCCACAATAGAATCCCCATTAACATTGAGACATATTGAGAAATACAGATTTTGCCAGCTAACAGCACTATTCTGCCATGCTAGCTAGAATTCATCCAAAGTACATTTTTTGTATCAGTTTTTATGTGATTTTTCTTTCTTGAGAATAGATTGCTTGAATATTTTAAAGGTGCTTTATGCATCATTTTCCATTTCAAATATGGAAATAATAGTAATAACCATTTGTCACGCCTGTGCCTCCGCGATCTCGTGGAGGCAGGTCCTCGCGTTCCTGAGCCACTCACACACCCGCTCGTCTCCCAATTACGCACCTGTTCCCAATCCTCACTTACGCACCTGTCCCGCTTCGCCCCATTACCAACAGTAATTCCACAGTCCTCTGTCATCCCTTCCCCGTTCATGGTCGTAAATCACATGCATGAACTTCACAGCAATCTCCGAGTCTTCGTTTCGTTTGGATCTCCCGTGTACCGACTCGTTGCCTGTCCCTGACAACTCTGCCTGCTACCCGCCTGTACTTCTGCTGTCAGCCTGTGTGTCGACCTTCTGCCCGTCCTTGACTACTCTGCCTGCTACCTACCTGTGCTTCTGTCGTCCGCCCGTGCACCGATCTACCGCCTGTCCCTGACTACTCTGCCTGTCACCGATCAGTGCCTCCGCCGCCTTTCTGAGTCTCCCCACCCTGCCCGACTCCGATCCCTCTACCTGCCACTCCACCTCTGCCCTTCCGATCCGTGCTTGGGTCCCCACTCACATCCGTGACACCCTTACTATACAGATTAATGATGATGGAGAAATAATTCCATGTTCTTCTTTCTTTAATTTCTAGGAGCACAGATTCATTTTAGGATGGTTTCTCCAAGTCTTTGCTTGGTCAAGATGATAAGTAAATGTTAGCCAGCAAAGTTATGTGTCCAAACAGACACTCCTTGTTTCCATTTCCTGCTGCAATATAGTATTGCAGCCTAGCTAATATTAGTAGTTTTATCTGCAAAGCATAAAGAAAAACGAACATGATTTGCAGTGTGTTTGACCTAAGCTAATGCATAAGTGACGATTGCCCAGGAGAAGACATTGCGTTGCCTTTAGCTAGGTTATGCCTTGTGCAAAATTCTCAAAATGCGTGTATTGTTTCCTCGTGAATGGTCTTCCCGCGCTATCGCGATTATGGTTTGCTAGCTAGTCATCAATGAGTCTCTGAAATTTGGAAATGCATCTAACGCTATGGATAACGTTTTGTTCTGTTTTGCTTTTTAAAGGCCTATCAAGTGACCCCATCTTAAATCAATGTCTGAGTTCATTGCTCCAGCATCAACTCTTCCGACCGATCAGCATGCTTTCAGATCCTTATGTAGTATAGAACCAATATTCAACACACTGTTGATTGATCGTGCAAACGTGCATAATGCACCTTTAAGCTGTTGCAGCAAAAAAGAAAGGGAGAGCAGGAACAAGAGTGTCAGGTAATTTTAGTTGGTGACTGGTGACAATCTGAATTTAATTATGTAGGAAAATGATTTGTATAATCCTTAAAAGCTTACGCTCTCTGTTTTTTATATGAAGTGTATGTATTACAGCAAAGAACATGCAAGATAGAGTAGACCAAATTGGAACAAAGAAGGGAAAAGAGAAGGTAAATGTTGGAGAGAATGGAGGAAGAGAGGAAGAAAGGAAAGCGATGGAGAGGAGGGACTAGGAAGAGAGAAGTGGATAGATGAAGAGCAGTGTTCGAACATAGTTTGGAGTCAGTTTTTCTGGCTCTTAAAACAAAATATAATTTGTATTTCAGTGTTAATTAGACTATTTGTCAATTTGAGAATAGACTAAGTTGTGAGCATGATCATTTGGCCAATGTTTGGTGTTGGTAATGAAATGAGCCAGCTACATCACTGTTTTGTAAATTGGAGGACATTTGCAAATGCTCTAGACAGTTGTGCAAGCTCTTATTACTTTTGGATTTAAGGTTAGCTGTCATTGTCTGGCACTAGCTCATGTTAGCTAGTTAGCTATGCCAGTTGAGGGTAAAACTTATGTTGCCAAATAGCTGGCATACTAGAATTCTTTGTCTGTTTATTAGCTAGCTTTCAGCCAAGTATTATCTGTAAATCGACACGCCAAGCCCATTTTTAACACACTCTTAAAAACAGCCCTAATTCTGGGAGTGGGCAGCAACCAAGTTAGTTCACCTTCTTCAGAATTCAGATATTTTGTTTAAAGGGAATTTAGGCATTATCAGAACGTCTACAACATGGAGGCATATGGTCACGCAGAATTCAGCTGACACAAGACCAATGTTGAATAAACAACTATTGCACCTACAGTACTACCTTCGTTTAGTTGTTTGTCATATGGTCCCTCTATGGGTGCTGCAGTCCTGATTTAATACAACAACATGAATTTGAGCTTTCTGCAACAAACTTCAAATTTTGCAGCTCCATGAATGTCAGACTGGCTTAGGTGTGATTTAAATGAAACACTGATCCGAAATGGATCCCCAAGAGATGAAGTGTTAAAAATTCCTAATCTTTAGGTTGTATTACACAACAAACACAGGAGTAAAAAGTGGCATAAGAATGAATTGCCAAGGGATAACAGGTTGAAATAAATAATTTTGTCTGAACCTGTGGGCCATATTTGAGTATAGAGGAAACATGTTGTCTCAAAATAAATAAATACATTTTGGGAGGGAAGTAGATTAAAGTTGGCTTTGAGCATACAAGTGAAAGCAAGATTAAATGTAGGTGTGCTCTTGTGAGTTATGTTGGAAATATAAGTGTGTGCATATACCCTCCATATTAGTGTGTGTGTGTGAGAGTGTGTGTGTACTAGTGTCCATGACTTTGTGCAAATGTTTGCGTACATTTGTGTGTGGGTGTTGCAGCAGTGCAGATGTGAGGAGATGGGCATTCAGTTGCGGCAGAAGCATTAGCAGCAGGTCCACTGTCCTGTGATTGGAGAGTGCCGACCCTATCACTGCTCCTCTGAAAGGTCATCAATAACCCAGCCATGAGCATCATGAGGCTGGAAAGGCTCAGGGGTGAGGGAGGGGGGCTCACATGCCCTTCAGACTGGCTCCTCTGACGAGAGGTAAGGTGTGAGTATGTGTGTCAGCACGTGTGTTTGCGATCTTGTTTTGTGTGTGTGTGTGTGTGTGTGTGTGTGTGTGTGTCTGTTCTTGATTGTCCTTTGCAGCCAACCAGTGGGCGTAAATTGATGACCAGAGGACGCCCACCATCCGTGATTTAACAGCAGAAATTAATTCAAAAGTATTCCATCATAGCAACGCATAACCTATTTATTACACAATCTAAGATCCAAAACTGATAAAACCACCAGAGCCAAGATGAAGGGATTGGAAAGGGGAAGGGGGAGGGATCTGGGAGAAAAAGCAGAGCCTTATGCTACTCCATCTCCCCTGAGGAAATGATACCCCGGATGATAGGAGCAAAAGGAGGCCACATAAGTTTGTCCGAAGCCGCGAGCCTGCTGGGCTAATTCTCTTCACATTTTCCTCTCACCTCCTCTCCCTGCACCTCTGATTGCTCTCCTTCCCTCTCTCTTTTGTCTACATCTGCCTTTCTTTCCCACTCTTCCATGTGAATGGGTGGCTTACATTCCCCAGAGACAGGGAGAGAAGCAAAGAGAGGGAAGAAAAAAGGAAGATCCACTGCAGGCGAGTTAACAGTGTGAAAGTGTGACTAGCATAATATCTCCTGTTCCATCTCAAAGAAGGCCTCTTTGCTACTCTGAGTGAAATCGAGAGAAAGAGATAGCACATCATTGCTACGATAGAAGTCCTCCTAGCAAGGGTGTCCACAGATCTGAAAACGACGAGTGGAGAAGGGCAGAGGGGAAAAATTCAAGCAAATGTGCCCCCCGGAGCTCATTCGACCGTGTGAGTCTGTGAGGCCATTACCGTTAGCCTTCAGAGAGTCGGTACCAGAGGGCTAACTGGTTGGCTGAAACTTTCCATTATTTATAATGGTAATTTGCAGCTTTGTGAAGTTTCGCAGCCGAGAACAGAGTTGGACGTCTAGCCTTTGTTTTCCATGCCTCTGGCGGAGCTTGGCCATGTTAGTAGTGCTGTTTCAGTGTAGCAGACATTATTGTTTTCTCTTTTTTCTTCCTGGTGTGTTCACAGGCCAGGGGTAAGGGTGGTGTCAGATGTGTGAGGTTGGAGATCTTTGTGGATCATATCCACAAAGCCTCTACGAGTAGGTGTGCCGGTCTGTGATCATTATTTTCCTAATTGATATAACTAATATTATGATATGGGGGGGACCTGATCCTACAGCCAATACATTGTGGGTGTGTGCACAATGAGTCCAAATGTGGCAATTTTGGGTTTGGCAGCTTTGTAAACATCCCACGTTCAAAACAGGATCCAATCCCTAAACATTGCAAACGCATATTCAAGCATCTTCAACAAATACTGAAATTATAACAATATAGAGAATTGTAGATTGTGTTCTTGGAGACGCCCCCTTGAACTTTCTCTCTAAACTGATGAATTACAGTGTAATTTTTTTGCATTTTAACATTGCTTTACAAGAACCTTTCACATTACCTATATTTTACTGATGGCATATATTTCCCTCCATTTTCCCTCTCTCTTACATTTACATGTACACCACCATTGGTTTATTAAATAAAAATGTATTGATTGATACTGCCCAGAAAGGATTTTTTTTAGCTTGTGGCTGATTGTCTCTAATTTTATCCAGGCTTTCAACTGGAAAAGCAAGAGGGATGACTTTGCTGAGACTAGTGACTTTGTTGCGTCCTCCACAACCATCGCCATCGTCCACAGCTGTCAGAAAAACGACAAGCGCTTATCTTGGCCTGTCCGTCAGCTTATCTACCACTCAGCTCTGCATCGATAGCCAATCAATAGATGGCCTTCTACAGAGCCGCCAATGCAACAAACGAGCAATTGGACCCACCGCCCTCACACCCCACTTCAATGATCCCACCCCTGTACCCCCGCCACCACCCACCAATGGAACCGCCTGTCAGTGACAGCCACCATACGGTTGAACCACCCCAATCCTCCACGGTCTGTCCACTCGTATCTCTCTCATGGTGAATAGCACCTGCCTTGTTTTCCCGCTTAGACAAATTAGGATGGCGTGAACAGTTTCTAAAATCTTTAAACTTCGATTCACACCTGCCGCGTGCTGTAGAGGATATGAGTAAAGTTGTGGTTCATTTTTGAAGTGCTGGCCTCAGCCTGTATTGACCTTCACTGAGGTGGGAGAACACAGCGCGGAGAGTAGCGCAGGAGAGGATGACACTCCAACTGAGTAGTCAA
Organism: Esox niger; assembly: GCA_016801105.1. Taxonomy (NCBI): domain Eukaryota; kingdom Metazoa; phylum Chordata; class Actinopteri; order Esociformes; family Esocidae; genus Esox; species Esox niger. The sequence continues at coordinate 178,296 of JACXGJ010000014.1, read as the reverse complement.
TCAATAGTATACCTGGGGAACAAGGAACGAAGGATGGAGTAAATAGCTTCCTGCCGAGTGTGCCTGTTTGTAAGGTATATGCGTGAGCGTGCGCGTGCAGATGCACGTGCCCTCCATAGCAGAGGCCCTGCGCTTGTCAGTAACCTACAGCTCATAGTGAGAAAGCCCATCGCCAATGATTAATATAGTGTACAAGTGAAACCTTTGGGAGCATAAATCGCAATTTGATTTGTTTTCAAAGACTGTGGTTAAAAACAGCTATTCCTATGTGAGCAAAGTTTGGCCCAGGTCGACGTAATGATGTTGTGTTTTCAGTTGGCTAAAAATGTTGTGGTTGACATTGAGGGGTTTAGAAGAGGACAAATGTCACCTTTGCTTTATATGGGCATACACAAGTACTTTTTTATCAGCAATTGCTTACACATTATAATCATACAATAAAGCCTCTGTTGCACCTTTGACAATCATATGTTACCTTATTAATTATGAATACGGATACAAGCAGCACATTGTTTATAATGTGATTCTAAATATTTCAGTTTGCCCCAGAAATAATTATCCTTTGCCTAGAGTCAAACAGCTGTCCAATGTTCACTGAGGCTCCTGCGTTGGGAGGATTGTAATATGGATCCTATCTGTTATGGCCTTGATTCAAAGACCCAAAAGGGCCCATTGCTGTCATGACAACACATTGTCCAGTAATTGTGTATTTGAAACTTTTGTCTTCTAATGAAGAGGGTATTCTAGGTAAATCCAGTGTCTGACTCTTTCTATATAAACTGATTTAAACTTTGTATCTTATCAACATCATACGATCGTTGTTTTCTGGATCTATGGTTGAAGAACACACGCCAAGTTGTACGCGCTTGGTCTGTGGTATTCTCTGGCGTGACAACAACCATAGACAGTCTATCACTGACACACTCAGCGACTGCTGGTTTTGATCAGTGCCACATTTGGTCTCATCACTGATTCATAAACAAGGGATAAGATCGACTGCTTCTCCAGACGCCATCGCTATATTTCCACCCTCTTTCTTGGCTGTGTGTCAAATGGAATAATATTCCCTACTTTTAGACCAGGTCGCATTGGACACTTGTAGATATTGTGCACTGTATAGGGAACATTTGGGATACATCCCTTTTCTGTTCCAGCAGGAGAACAGCTGCTGGCTCTGTGTGTTTGAGCCAGTGCTTTCATCACGTAATCAAGGCATTCAAGGAGACTCCGGAATCTTCCACCCTCCGTCTGCCAACATCTCCATCGGTACGAGCTGAATCGGAGCTGAGAGCAGAGACAAGCTTCAATTTAAGGAGAGGAACGGCTGCCAAACCACGGCCGCCAAACGCCAAGTAGGCTGCACCCCAATTCCATTTCTTCTTAATATTGATATCAAAGGTGCAATAAGCACTCTTTACTGGAGCACACTGTCGTTTTATGCGTTCGTGAAAACATGATAAAGACACTGTAAAAAAAGATGAGTCGAGTACCGGACTTAAAAAAGGGGTGGGGATAAAAGGCTGACAGAGATTCGAGGAGTGAGAAGGGAAAGTGGAGATGTAGTTAAGGCCGCATCCTTAAACGCCCTGCTACTTAGAAAAAGGCTTTTAATATAACGGCGGGCCGGTTTAAGCTTGGGCAATGGCGTGGAGGCCGTAAAAAAAGCACTTAGCGTGGTAATGTGCAATCTTTGAGGATAAAAGGTAACCTTTTGTACTCCCGGAGAACAGCATTACACTGGGAGAGTATAAATTCTACAGGCTGGCGGGAGAAAGAGGATGGTATGCGCTCCAAATGCTGCCCTATGTTATAACTTTTGACCAGAGCACAGTGTGTCAAAGGCAGTGCATTAGTAAGGGAATAGGGTGTTATTTGGAATGTAGGCCGAGAGGTGCAGGTGCCAGCCATTAGGGTGGCAGCGTTTAAACAAGGTATTAAAAAAGACTGATAGAGAAGGATAACTCGGATGACTGACTACAGTAGAGGACTTGTATTGTCGCCTAACTCTTATAGACAGGTACTTAAACCTGTCCAGGAAATAACCAGTCGTCCTCTCAGTGAGTTTATGATGGCTTTAAGGTCTTAATATGTGGTAAAAGAATGGGGCAATGCGCATAATGCATAAACACAGCATCCAGTCAGCGACGAGAATATTGTACCCACCCTTTCCGTTTTGACCTAATGTTGTTTGGTATTTTTGGGGATGGCTTTCATTTTTGGGAAAGTTGTATTGTATTTGGAGCGTGTCATTGTATTAGTGGATGTGTTTTGCGTTATTGGGGATAGTATTTCAATTGGGGGGGGGTCTAATTTTATTAGTGGTTGTGATTTGCACTATTGTGGGGAGTACTTTTATTGGATGTGTGCCGTTGTATTAGTGATTGTGTTTTGCACTTCCTCATTGGCCCCCCCAATCCAAACACTTCTTTCACTTCCACAGTTTTAAAAGGATGACTTGGGATGACTTGGTAGAGGAAGTGACTTACACTGTCCTCTAAGCGTCCGTGTGAGTCAGTTTCCTTCACCCCCTTCCTCCCACCCTTCCTTCTCAATAAAAACGTAATCAGGTGCCCAATGCCACAAACGACTCTGAAACAGCTTGCAGTCCATCCGAGCATATTACAGCCCATTGAGAGAGCCTCGTGTTGCAAATACTGCTGGCGCCGATCTAACTGATTGGTGTTATTAGCCGGCCGGGTAAGTGTCGCCCTGCACTGCTGCAGAAAGCAGATAGAATCTCATTTTCCCATGGTCGCATAGCAAGCAACATTACACTAACTGTATTAGGAAAAATAATCTTGGTGACTCTAAACCTAACGCTAACCGTGAAACGGTGACCAGATTGAGAAGAGCAAGAGACCTAAATTGTGTTCAGCCTAGTTCGAAGGAACATGTACTAAAACGAGGAACAGAGTTTGCTATGTATTGAGCAAGAAAATGATTTGAGCAAAAGTATTACGAGGGAAGTCAAAGACTACACTGCTGGTCAATTCTGGGTAAATCACACTTGTAAGTTCAGTTAAAACCCAGGCCTAAGTTAATTGGGATATTATCCTACCTCCGAATTGGAGAGGTGCACATGGGGGTGGGGGCCTGCCCCAACTAGCAATTACATTTTACTTTGCATAGTGTCAGAACAACTTTTCTTTTTGCCTTGCCAGATAAGGGTTATCAATCCAGCAGCCTTTCGGTTGATTACTGGTCAGATGTCATTACTGCTAGGCCACCTATCATCGGTTAATGCCCACATTTTAAAATATGTTAATATAGTATGGTTGTGGGCAATAAAAAGTTATAATGTAGTAATATTGCAGTGTTGGCTTCAAAGAGGTTTTAGTGTGCTGTGAAAAAAGCACCATATTTCAAATGTTATCCTGAGAGTTTCAAAGCAGGCTCAGTTCAGTGACACAATTACTATTTCCCCTCCCAGACAGTAAGACTGAAAGAGAAAAACACTTCAGTTGTTGGCTTCAAACAAATATTCTGTTTAACACTGAAATCAATCATTATGAAGGTGTATGTTGGGATGCGTTCGTTTGATTACATAAATGCTTCAATAACTATGGTAATAAGGCACAGGTATATTAGGAAAACCATTGTAATGTGCTTGATGTTGAATCCCTCTTAGTGCTTTTCTGATGAGAGTGATTGTATGAACAAACAGATGAACACAAGCACACTGTATATACACATTAAGGACACACAAAAACAACATAAATTATGTGTTGTTTGGATGACCCAACTGGGTTGCAGGCATTTCCTCACTTCATTGTGTTGTAATCTCCTAAAAGTACTGGGTTATTGATGCTGGGATATTGAGATATGAGCAAGCGTGTCACTTCATAAAACTGAAGTCAGGCCTAAGAAAGTTTGTCGTACCGCAGAGTGGTGGCTTCTATAATAGAGATCCCAACATCACATCTAAATGTTTTACATTTTCATTTTTTTGGTCTCATTCTCTGTTCTACTATGTTGTAAAGAGCAACACTATTTCCACCTTCAGCCACTCTCCGATTGGTCCAGTCCAGTTCCAAATGAGTAAAAGCAGATGGCTGTTGACCTTCTCATAAACCTATTGGTTCCCTTGGTCTCCTCTCACCCTGAAGCAGCTGTTACCAGAAAGACATCATCAAAAACAGGAGGTTGAATATTTTGATCTGTACAGCAAACCACACGGACACTGTCCAAAAACTAAAGCTGCATTCTAGACAGAATTAGCTCCACTGTAATGTGAAGAGACCACCATTTGGCATGCCGGATTATGTTGGCAGGTTCTTCCGTACCTCAAATGTTTTCTTTTATCCAGAAAATGTCATGAAAATCTTCTTCAAACAAACATCACTGATTAGAATGACATTTACTATCACAGGTGGCCAGAATCAGCTGTTTATAAAGTCCACAACCCCAGCACACCACACCTGAGAATAACCAATGGAAAACAACAACAAAAAGGCCCTGCTGGCTGTAAAAGACATAGTGAAATTAACATGCTTGGTTAATTTGCACAACCCAACTGCTGGGTAAACTGTGAATGTGTCCGCTATTTAAATGCCAGATGACCCGTTATTATTTTCACTGAATATGCAAGTTATAAGCATACACACATACAAATAATTTCTGCCTATGGACTGTCTTTCTCATGCACAGCCAACAGCCGCCCCTGTAAGTGATAAATGATTTTCTCCATGCACTTTAAATACACCACACACACACACACAAACTCTCACTGTAGTGTAAACACAATCTGTCAGAGTTGCTCTGTTAAGAACAAATCCCTCCTTGGCTATGAGCCATGTGCTGCTCTCACATTGAAGTCAGAGGTGCGCAGGTCCATTCATCTCACTGAAAAAGTGGTATTAATGCTCTTTCTAGTGCGTGTGTGCATGTGTGTGTTCGTTTGTGTTGACCGAGGGAACTGCAGTGGTGCTAGAGCCAAAGATAACAAGTGATAAAGGTTTTATAAACACAGGGAAAAAACAGTGGTTGACTTGCCTGCGTAGACCAACCCATGCAGACCAGTAAGCATGAATGGATAGAGGGAGGGAGTAAGGGACAAAAGAAGACAGAAAGAAATCATTAGTTCAATAACAATCTGAACATAAAGAGAAATAAACATTCAGTACTCTAAAGATCAGAGAGGTGCTACGTTACTTATCACCAAGGAAAGAAATGAACACCGATGGTGTCATAACGGATGCAATCTGTACTGGATATTTAACCACTTTTCCAAATGTCAAGCAAACCTTTTCCACTTTCAAACACACTGTGGTGTACAACAAGCAAGTGACAGCAACCAGCAACACCGCCCCATTCGACAACCTGCATTTTCCCTGGGCTCCGACCATTCTCCTTAATGATTTCCTTCTCCAGTCGAGATGTAATTAGCATCTCCACTAACTTTTCAGTAATCAGGCTTCTTCTCAGCGACGCCACTCATCAAGGTACTACAGGGAATCGTCAAGACAGCAAAAAAACAAAAAAGGAACTAAAAAGTTTACTTCAGTGATTGCCAGAGAGTCTGATCAATAAATGAATGGAGCAAAGCGGGGTATGCAAAGACACACTGTAATTAGCTAATGAAGGAGAAACTTTTGAGTAGCCAGGGTGGTGTTACTGATTACCGATACCTAGCAGTGGGAAAGCAGGTAAGTAGAGTGAAATGGAAGGGAGGGGGGACACAGGCCGGCCAGGCTAGGATAGAATAAGATATTTCTGGTTTGGCTAGACATGGGCTTCGATGACCCTAGTGTATTTGAGCCCCAACCGTATAAACCATACAACAGACATTGAGAGCTTATGTTTGTGAAAGAGAGTAGCAAACAAACAAAATCTCTGAAAACCGTGTCTTTTGAAGTGGAGAAAAACTCTGTGTCCACTTTTACGGCTGTGACATCCAAATGTCATGGCAATCTTCTGGATCCAGTAATATGTGCCTCGATAGATATTGCACTATTCTACCCTCAATCTTCTCTACAATTCACCAGCCAGATGTCTGTTATGTAGCAAAAAGATGAGAGCAATGGGGTTGTAGGCTCCTATAAATTAATAATAACATATGCCCATAGGTGTAAAAAGTACAAAGTAAAAGTACTTGGAGGTGTTCACCAGTTTTGGAAACTTTCTGAGGAAGAGCTAAATAACCAGGTAAAGACCGTTCATAACTAACCAGTGACCTTAATTGATAATTTACATTTGTCCTTTTTATTGAAATGATTACTGGTTAGTTTTGATCTCCCTTTACCTGGTTACTTAGATTTTAATTAGAGCCAAACCCAGTTGAATATATTTACTTTGTATTTTTCACACCGCTGCATGTGTCAATTCAATTTCTCCCTCTTTTGCCTATGAAAAAAGAAACACATCTTTAGAAGAGTACGTAAAGCATACTTTATTCAGGCTAATCAAGTGAAATACTGTATCAGCAATAACATAACACAGATTGTCTAACAATGTTCAGTCTTTACTTAGTCATCATAACATATGAAAGTCATCGCAATTTAGGTGTGTGCACCTGAGGGAATCTAAGTTGAATGAAACAGCACGTTCTACACCTAATATCCCATTCACCTGACAGCCACGTCAAATCTTCCTTACTCTCCTCCGAGTTTCTTGTTGACAGTAGACGTACAGTGCGCCAAGGACATCCCTAAAAGAACAGTTGCCATTGAGGTAGAATTTTTATTCAAACACTTTAATCAACTCTATTGAACCTTAGTCACCATATGCACTGCAGTTAGTAACTACAAGAGGTAGCTAGCATATATCATGGAAATGTTAATGGAATACTCTGAATCATAAATCACAATCACAATATGCACGCCTAATGCAAGTAAGCCGTTGTAAAACTCCAGTATAACTGTACTTAAATACTATTATTTTTTTATTATAATACAGTGTAGCTACTTCAGGTTGCTCCCAGGTGGGATACACACCCTCCACACATAGTGGAAAATCCCCAAATGAAACATTATTTAGCTCAGTTTTTCGTTGAGAATGCATTGTATATTTGATTGATTTAAACAGCAATGGTTAACAAAATTGCTAGGCTTCTTCTAGGGTATACAAACTCTTGTTCTGGCTTGCAGACTAGGGCTGGCTAATACCACAAATATTGGACAGGTTATTGGGATACAGAGTTTATGTAATGATATGCTACCATAATTGCCCTAATAATGTTCCATCAACTTGTGATTGGTTATTCATAAAGTTATAAATCTAAATTACTATGTTGACCATTTATTATAGATGTTGTATTAACAATAAATAGTAGGTTATACTGGTCAAAGCATTATTTTGATAAGCCTTTTATAAGCCTGAAAGATAACAGGGTATAATTGCATATAATGAAACTATAATTAGGCCAGGTGAAAATATAACCTATTTCTACTATTGTGATCTGACATAATTGTACCCTACGTAAAACAGTTCTCATTGTTTGTAAGCATTTTGAATTAAGACATAGTGTCACGCCCTCCACATCCACCTCCTCTAAGTATGTGCCAGGCCCTCCCTCACTCCTGTTTGTGTATGTGTCTGTTTGGGCGCCGGCTCCAGGCTCCTGCAATCCAGCTTCTGGTTTCCACTACACCTCCTCAAATCTCCACACCTGCGGTTCATCTAATCAGCTTGCTGTTAAATACTCTGGTTTCCCGTCCACTCATCACCAGATCATTGTTGTTCACTACCTGGTGGTTACGTACTCTGTATACCAGTTGAGTTGATGCTCTTACTTGCTGTTCTTAATGTTGTTCTCCTCTATTCAGAGGTCCTCAATTCCTCGATGCCTACAATCTCATCCACCTGCCAGCCAATCCTGCTACCAGTGTAGCCCTAGCCCGTCCGGCCTACTCCGCTCCCCTGCCTGCCGTGACCTGCCTACCCCACCTACCAGCCAAGCCCTTACCCCATGGCCATGCCTCTGTCCTTCTCAACCCAACCCTTCATTAAACACCCTTGTGTTCAGTTGTCTTTCTTTTGTCATGTGCTTGGGTCCACTAGTGGCAGCTCCCCTAACACAAATAAGTATTTTTCACTGCATGAAAAGGCCTCTTTCAGAGTGTGTCCATACAAGTCCAAATATTTGTAAAGATGACAAGGGCCAGTGCAGAGAAGTTGCAATATAAAAAAAAATTACTAGTCGTAAGAAGTCAGCTCTTGACATTTCTGGAAACTCCTCGATATTTTGCATATAGATTATAAGGTAAAGACTACTTTTGTTTTTTGGAAGACCATGTCAATTTGAAGAGGGAGATTATTTGACTGTTGTTCCAATTCAAGAATAAGTTAATTAATTACAAAATTAAATAATAAAATGGAATTGTAATAACTAAATATATGCCTTTTTTGTGTCAAAGCCCCCAATAAGAAGCTTGAAAAGTATGCAGCCTATTTTAGATTAGATTCAACATTATTGTCACAAAAACAGTACAAACGAAATGCAGAGCATCTAATGCAAATATAGGAAGGCAGATAAGTACATAACTGACTATATATGACTTCTCAATGACTGTCATATATATCCCATCATTAAAAATGACCCAATTGTCAATGGGCAGGAAATAAAGCAATTTAAATAGGTCTAAAAATCTGGCCTCAGTTTCAGTTGCTATTGATTTCCTATCTGCTTTAATCTTAGCTAGTGTGCTGACTTTTCTAAATTAATGTGACAGTGGCCAAACTGCAGCATTGGCCAAGTCCCGCAAGGTGATCGCCTGCCTTGCACTTTGACAGTATAGAAATATCAAACGTATTATTACTGCTAATACGCAATTATAAAAGGTTTGACAGACTCAAGTCCGTTGGAGCAAATTAGGTTTAAGGCGTTAAATAAACACCAGAGATAGCACACCCTGTTTTCCAACAGAATGCTTTCTACACTAAACAAAATTATAAACATAACACTTTTGTTTTTTCCCCCATTTATCATGAGCTGAACTCAAAGATCTAAGGATTTGTCTATGTACACAAAATACCTATTTCTCTAAAATATTGTTCACAAATCTGTCTAAATCTGTTTTACTGAGCACAGATCCTTCGCCGAGATAATCAATCCACCTCACAGGTGCGGCATATCAAGATGCTGATCAGACAGCATGAGTAATGCACAGGTGTGCCTTAGGCAGGCCACAATAAAAGGCCACTCAAAAATGTGCAGTTCCATTACACAGCACAATGACACAAATGTTGCAAATTTTGAGGAAGCGTGCAACTGGCATGCTCACTGCAGAAATGTCCACCAGAGCTGTTGCCCATGAATTGAATGTTCATTTCTCTACCATAAGCCTTTTCCAAAGGCATTTCAGAGAATTTACTGAAACCGCAACCACAGTTGAAGGCAGTCAAATTGTGTCACTCCAAATTACAAGATTTGCGGGCGGTACAGTTAATGAAAATGTATGCTACCGTGACAGAATTCTTTATTTAGTTTGTGTTTTAGAGTAATTTTCCGTTGCAATGCAGCTTTGCCATAGCGGTAAGTATTGGTTCAATTCATTAATTTGTATGATGCTCATCACATCTTCATCCACTTATCCATTGTCGGGTCGCGGGGGCAGCAGCTCCAGCAGTGGACCCCAAACTTCCCTTACCCGAGCTACATTTGCCAGCTCTGACTAGGGGATCCCAAGGCGTTCCCAGGCCAATGCAGGAATATAATCTCTCCACATAGTCCTGGGCCTACCCCGAGGTATCCTCCCAGCTGGACGTGCCTGGAACACCTCCCTCGGGAGACATCCTGGGGGCATCCGTACCAGATGCTCGAACCACCTCAACTGGCTCCTTTCAATGCAACGGAGCAGCGGTTCTACTCCGAGATCCTCACGAATGACTGAACTTCTCACCCTACTAAGGGAGACGCCAGCCACCCTTCTGAGAAAACTCATTTCAGCCGCTTGTACCTGCGATCTAGTTCTTTCGGTCATTTGTATGATGCTAATAAAGCTAATTCCTGACGAAGACAGAGCTGAATAATGGATTGTTTTACAAAATGACTATGTGCCTAAAGGACAAACACGGGGTAAGGGGACTGTTACCGAAATATGATTTTTGGGCGAACTATCCTTTTAAAACCCTAATAACTGGAATATGCAGATAAAAGATAAATATTCTACTAATGAATTAGGCAAAATAATTATTCACTAAACGAAATACCTACAATATCTTGTCTTTTTCTAATAACTCCTCTCAGTTTTTCGATAACTTATTCATGTCACCTATAGAAATATATTATATGCCAATTATCTAGAAGACTAGAGCTATGCATTGGCATATCGAGTTGATTTCATAGAGAGCTATGAAATAAACTCAATAGCCCCTCTACAATCCCCAGGAAAGACGTGCAAAGACGCAGTGTTCACAGCCTATTCCAACTTTGTCTTTTTTGATGTATTCATTTTTAGTCGTTTTTTTTTTATGACGAGATCTTCAATACAAGTACATTCTTGTAATTTTCAAGTTCATTAACCATTTAAAACAAAAACAATATTTAATTAATTATTGTTAATTTCAGCCTTTTCTAAATAGTTTGATAATGATCCAATAGATCAGGGATGGGCAACTTGGATTGCGGTGGTTCTGTATGACTCTGAAGCATCAAAGGCAAAGCAGACATCCCCTGACCATTTTTTTAAAAACAAACAGTGGTGCAACTGAGTCAAGCAAGACTGCTGAAAAGCATCAAGCTCCTGCTCCTCTTGATTTCATTTGATGGGCTTGAAATGCAAAGTGACATACTTAATTTAAATAACTATTTTATTTATTGTTGTGGCTAGTGTTGTCACGATAATGACAAACAAGTTGACTATCAATTGTCGCACAAATAATTGCGATTAACAGTTTAATTGATTATATTGTAAACATTATGCCATTATTATAGTGTTGTCAAATAATTTGGAAAAAATGCACATGGTAGCTCCGGATATAGTTAAACCAAAATATGCCCAGAGTAGTGCAGTTGTGTTTGGCTTTGGAACTACCAAGGCCACATGCAACTAAATCAATGTTGTTAATGATTGCTTTCATAAAATACAACTGCAAAGCAATTACAGTTACCTTTCCCTGCACATCATGACATTTCACCTTTCGCTCTACTGCAAATATTACAGCCTAGTTATTTGAAATAGCCTTCCCATGTAGCAACACGTGTCTCAACGTTCAATATGCAATGAGACAACATATATTTATGACTTACAATATTTGTCAAAATATTTTACACACAGTTGAGTGTTTGTTTTCTTTTGTCAGAGTAGTGAATAAGTGCCCGAATCACATTTAATAATGTTGAGAAAATAGGCTACATTATGGTGCCTTGCAAAACAATTCTAAACTAGGCTTACACATACTTATATTAAGAAGCAAACGAGTTTCTGTAAATGAAATGCAATTTTCAATTGTGTTGTTCACATTATAGGTCACATTAAAAGTGGAAAAATGTCTTGCATGTTTTATCTTTATCTCGTTCATTTACATCACAAAAACCTGGCATTTGAATTTTTTACTTTTTATATCCACTGTATGTATTATAGAGGTATATTAAAATATAACTTTTGAGGTAATCTGGCTTTGCTTATAGCTGGTACTCATTGCAAATTGCAGCAATGGACTGATGATAACGTTAAACAATTCTGCCTGGTAAGCATAGGCTTCTTTGTAGTCAAGATTTAATTCAAAGTTTTTAAGAAAGCCTTTACCTACCACAAGACTGGTATCATTAGCAACAATGTCAACAGGTACACAAAGCATTGTTAACAGATACATTTTAAGCAGCTACACCAACTGGAGTATTTGTGTTGTTTCAGGAATTAATAATCACTGATTCTGTTTGTTACATGGGCAAATTAGTCAATGAATCAAATTAATTTATAAAGCCATTTTTACAACAGCAGTTATCACAACAAGCTTTTACAAAACACCCAGTCTGAAACCCTGAGGAGCAAGCAACAACGGAGTTGAAGCATGGTGGACAGGAAAAACTCCTTAAAGGGGCAGGAATTTAGGAAGCAGGCATGGAGGGGTGGCCAGTCCTCTTCTGGTCGTGCCAGTTGATCAATTCTCATAGACATTTTCATTGCATTTCATGGGTATTTCTATTAAGTTAAATATATTTTTGGAATACAATTGAAATACTTCTGGATTGTGTGATACCCAGCACATATTCACATTGTAGATTTTATATGGCCGGTTTGTGCACAAGACTGGCACTCATGAATATAATAAAACAGCATGCAGCTGGCCTCCCCTAGCAAAGCAAAACAGAGAGTGGAAAGGAAAAAAACAAGGCAAATAAAGGCAGTGATAAATGAGAGAAAGAGAGAGAAAAGAGGGAGAGAAATAAAGAGAGAGATGAGGCTTTGTGAGCCTGTTGTGAATGACTCATGCTGTCCAAGCAATCAGCCTAACAGATCCATATACACCTCATTTGACCATCTGCCTCTGACTCATAAAAGACTCCTTATAGTCTTCTGTGACACTCTGAGCTAATCAAGAATAGTCTCCTTGGCCTTCTGGGTACCTGTCCTCTATAAATATGGCCCATCTTCAGACCCTATGCCAACCACCCACCAACTTGGCCAGACCGCTTACATTTATGATGGGAGTTATTTCCTCAGCTGTGTATTATCTACCATCTTTCTTATCAAGGGCTAAAGAATGAACTATTTTCTGTTCTGTAATGGTACCTCATATCGCTTTATATTTTCAAGAGTACATTAACTCCTGTGATAAAAGTGCTAAAACATTTAACCCAATGGAAAAATGAAGGCTACAGAAATATCATAGCAAGTGATGGAGCTTGATTTGGTCAAGTGTTTTTACAATGGTATTAGTAGATAGATAGATAAAGCAAACAAATTATTTCCCAAAAAACAGATAAGCGATTGTATGTTGCCAGAGTGGAAATGCACTTTGTAAGAAAGATCTTTCTGCCAATGAGGATATGGGATCTGAGCATTAACAACTACAATAGGAATGTACATTTCATTATAAGTGAATGTGCCTAGATATTGAGAATAACAGAAAGTTTAGATTCTCCCTGTTGGATACGCTCTGGTAACCACAGGAATGTTTACATTGACCATTTGGTGTGGGGGTCTTGGCTTTGCTAGGTAAACACACCCCTCAAGGTACTTAACAGCTTGTACCCCACATTACAGTTGAGAGAGTAGAGAGAGACAAAGAGAGTAGGGAAGAGTTTGAGCCTGTAACATGTGCTAGTAGACTATCAATATGCTGCAATAAACATGGAATATTCTCTCCCTTAACAACCGAGTATGCAAGTTATTATTACTACCACTATACGACATGGCTGATTTCTAACAAGGACTCTTTTGGACTCAAGCATTCTAACAGTAAAAATACATCTGAAACAGTATATTAAATAGCAAAAAACAGACAATTTCCAACAACACATTAATTTGTAACTAAGGCATGTTGCTTAGTTTATTCATAAAAATAAAGTTTTACTCTTCGAATTACATCTATATATTTGGCAATGGCAAGTGGTATGCAAACATCAGAATCTGCTCTATTATTATTTAAGAAGTCGCAGAGCTTTCCATTTTCCATAAATTTTGAGTCAGAAAGGCTTGGCCTTTCTAATATTAATAGAAGGACCAGCGATCCTTGAGGCTGCTACAGACTCAAACTGGGTCATGAAAACCAAGAAGTAGATACTTAATGACAATCAAGTCCCTCTTTAAAATAAGATCAGAAACACATTAGCCCATCTCCATATTCACACTCGGCTTATGTTTCTCCACTAAGTGGATAGAGGGGAATAGGAGATCCCCACTGGCCACAGATTTCAAAAGACACAAATAACGATCCCTGAGAGAAGGGCGTTAAGTGGTCGTGGTGTGGTGGTTCGTTTGTTAAGCGATGGGCATTAGATGACCCAGCAATAAATCTAATATTGTTCTGGTCCGTCTTTCTGCTATGTCTCATATTCGGGATACAGAAGCCATTGTTTTGTTGCATAACTGGCTACTATAATAGGAATCATCAGGTAAATAAAACGTAAGGGTGGGTGTAAAGCACAGTAAAGTGCAGGACATCTGTGTTTCATTGTGCCACAGTTACATTTCCATTCTCAGATTTCACTTTATGGAAAGCTTTAATTAAATCCCCCACTCTCTATCTCACTGTTTATATCTTTCTGTCTTTATCTTTTTTATGTTTCTCTTTCCTGTTGGCTGTTTCTTACTATCCAGATGGAACATTTGGAAATTGGAATATTAATGCGATGTTACTGACATCTACGATTGATATTGATTTCCAAACAAATCAAATAGCTGACCAAGTGCATCCTGGCCCAGAGTCTATTTTATCCATCCTCCTGATCTTAGTCCAGTGGCCCCTTGGAGAGGAAAAGCATTGTGTGTGTGTTAGAGCTGGGCCAGACGGAGAACATAAATGTTACAATAAATTACTTGAATTGATAACAATAAATAGCATGTTAACTTTAAGCTAAAGTTTTATAGTTGATAATCTTTTGGTTTATTGCCTCTCCTTGAGTGTGTGTGTACGTGTTTAAGCTTGGGCACTCATAAGTACAGTATTTGCATGCTTGTGGCAGGTAATTAAAAAAAATTTGAGCACATTGTCATAAACTTGGATGGTATTAAACATGTACAGAAATGTATTTAAAGACTGAAAGCAACTAAGGTGGTAACTTAAAACTCCAGCGCTACTCCAAACTCCAGCAGATGCAGGCAAATTCCAACTAATCATTACTTAGCCACCACCCCCCAACCCCTACCCAAATCAAAATCTTCCTTGATGAAATGTGAAATTGTGAATAATTCTCCCTCAGTACTTCTTGTAGTAGGGAGTACGGAAGCACTTCCCCATTTGGCCTCTTCTATTACAGCAGTTAGATAAGGTTTATATTTCGGGATAATGTTAATGCCGGCCCTGGGCCACTGGTGGCCTTTCTGAATGGAGAACGGGTATTCATTGTGTTTTACATGGAGGCAATTTAGCATTCTGAATAGGATCCTGTCATATTCAGGGACTCCCAGGGTCTGTGAGTCCATACTAACGGAGTGTGAGTCCCAAATGACATCCTTCTCACTATAGTGTGCTACTTTTGACCACAGCCTATAGGATTCCAGTAAAAAGTAGTGCACTTAAAAAGGGAACAAGAGTGGGATTTGGGTTGTACTCTGAGCGTAAGTGAGAACATGAGTCAATGCTCCTAGGGCAGAGTCACTGATAATAATGATATCTGGTGAAAGTGGGAGGCGAGACGATAAGGATGTGGTACAATGTGTTATTTCAATGAGTCCGATTGAAATGGGAGAACGTCGCTAGCTTTTTAAAAAGGCAAATTGAATTTGTGACGATGGAGAGAGGAGGGATGGCACCATAAAAGCGGAAAGAGAAAGTGGTGGAAAGGTTTAGACTTCTTTGTAACACTTGACGGACACCCCATATGAGGCCGATCTGCAAGCTACATCAGAGGTGCTGTGGTGTAATGTATGAAATACTGTGGTGGCACGTCAAGACAAATCCTCTGGAATCAAGTCCAGCAATGGCTATTCAATTTTAATATCAGTGATTAGACCTGTGATTAGACCGTATACTGTTGGAGGATCTGCAGCACCACTGTCTTTCAATAGAAAGCACAGTCATGCTCTTGGTTAAGGAGTGTCAGGGTAGTATCAGTTTGTGTGAATTTCAACATCTGCTGTTTCAACTCGTAATGTGACTCAGAAGTGTGTATGGCTCCCACGTGCCTGTATGTGCTCCTGACAACGTCTGGGCATGCTCTTTGTGAAACAGCAGATGGTGTTCTGGA
The DNA here is from genome assembly GCA_016801105.1 of Esox niger. Lineage (NCBI taxonomy): Eukaryota > Metazoa > Chordata > Actinopteri > Esociformes > Esocidae > Esox > Esox niger. Next base: position 162,503 of record JACXGJ010000014.1, on the reverse strand, counting down.
GGATCTCCTCCCAGATCTGGATCTACTTAGCAGCGTCGGATGCACAATGTCCCAGAAGTTCTCAATTGGATTTAAGTGTGGAGAACGTGAGGGCCGGTCAATACCTTCGTCATCCAGGAACTGCCTACATACTCAGCCAACATGAGGCCGGGCATTGTCCTGCACAAGGAGGAACCCAGGGCCCACTGTACCAGTGTAAGGTCTGAGAATTTCATTTCGTAACCAAAGAGCAGTCAGGGTACCGTTGGCTAGCATGTGGAGGTCTGTGCGACCCTCCAAGTATATGCCTCATCAGATCATCACTGACCCCCACCAAACCGGTCATGCTGAATGATGTTGCAGGCAACATAACGTTCATCACGGCGTCTCCAGACTCTAACGTCTGTCACATGTGCTCTGTGAGAGAACGGGGCTTCAGTGGCAAACCTGCCAATTCTGGTGTTCTCTGGCAAATGCCTATCAATCTGCATGGTGCTTGGCTGTGATCACAGGTCCCACTAGAAGACGTCAGGCCCTCGTCCCACCATGATGAAACATGCACACCAGAACCTCACTCGAGGTCATTTTGTAGGGCTCTGGCAGAGCTCCTGATGTTCCTTCTCACGCATAGGAGCAGATACTGTTGCTGGGTTCATGCCCTTCAACGGACCTGTCCAGCTCTCCTCGTGTAATGGCCCATCTCCTGGTACATCCACTATGAATGGGATTCTGGTACCACCTCATGCTACCAGTAATGACAAGGACACTAGCAAATTGTAAAACTAGAATCAGTCAGGAAAGATAAGGACAGAGCAACAGTCTGTGGCCACCACCAGCAAAACAATTCCCTATTTGGAGGTTGTCTTGCTGTTGCCTCTCCAGTGCACATGTTGTCACTTTATTATGCACCAAACAGGTGACATTAATTCAAAATTGCTTATGCTTCCTAACTGTACAGATTGATATTCCTGAAGTTCAACTGACTTGGTGTTTTTTGAGCTGTGTAGTATATACTTACTTGAATGGGTAAGTGGGTCCACTTTTGACCAGTATCGTATACATCTACAGTATATTTACAGTGGCTCACAAAAGTAATCACCCCCTTCCCAGACTTTTCTCCCCAAAAATTGCAATGTATAAACAAAATTCATTTAACTTGGGAGTTTGTGTCACTGATCAACACAAAAATATCCACAATGTCAAATTTAAAATTAAAATCTGAAAACTATTCTAAATGAATTACAAAAATAAAAGAGAAAATAATAGCTTGCATAAATATTCGCCTCCATTTGTTAAAACAACTGAATGAGATGCAGTGCAAACAAATGTCTTTAAAGTCATGTAATTAATTGAATGCAGTTCACTTTTGTGCAGTCAAGTTATTTCACATGATTTCAGGTTAAATATGCCAGTCACTGCAAGGCTCCACTGTCGGTTAATATAAATCCCAAAACTATGTCAAGAAGACAGAGGAACATTCAAAGCAAATACGGAACATGGTTCTTTAAAAGGACCTATCGGTGGTAGGATGTAATAACATACATTGAACATGCATTGAATATCCCACTGAGCACAGTCAAAACCGTTATTAAGTATCGGAATCTGTCTAGAAGAGGCCATCCTTAAAATATGACCATCCGGGAAAGAAGGCACTAGTAAGGAAAGCCACCAGGAAGCTCATTGCAACTCTAAGGAGTTAGTGTTCCATGGCTGAGCTGGGAGACACTGTTCACAATGTAACAATAGCCTGGGTGATTCACAAAAGTGGCCTATAAGCAAACTGGCAAACAGATAACAATTCATATCAAACTTTGCCAAAAGGCATGTGGGAGACTGAGGACATGTGGAAGAAAATTCTATGGTCCAAGACTAAAATAGACCAAAGGCCTAACACTGCACATTATCCCCAGAACCCAATCCCAGACGTGAAGCATGGTGAAGGCAGCAGCATGCTATGGTAATGTCCCTCTGCGTCAGGCCCTGTACTGCTCTTTAAAATAGAGGGCAAAACAAATGCAGTAAAGAGAAATCCATGAAGAAAACCTGCTGAAGTTTGCAAAAGACCTAGAATTTCAAACAAAAAAGTGAATGTCCTAGAGTGGCCCAATGTCCTGGAGGGGACCAAACTGATAACGACATCAAATTAATGTTTGTCTTCAATAATACATTTTAAAGGTAAGTCTTTGGGAACTCTTATGTGGTCATCTATGATATCCTATTTCATGGGTGTTTAAATATGAGGTGACATACAGGCTAAACTCCCTTGGTTATCCATCAACACGAAAGGTCAGAAAATACATATACGAAATGAGACAAAAGTTTTGAAGATTTACATAGTACTAAATGCAGGATTGACAATATACGTAGCACATAAGTTTTCAAATTTAATATATTTAAAATAGCTTAGGAGTATATTTTATGTGCACTAAAATGCTATTTCCAAAATGTATTGTACATATACTAAAGTATGAAACAATTGGGTACATTCTTAGACACTGAAGTATACTTATTACTACTTACATTGTCCTTGCTATTTAATCATAAGTGGTTTCAAAATAATTCACTTTTAAAATACTGCTTTTTTGCTTGGGTAATGTTAAACATAGACTCCTTCCCTATTCATAATTTCTAGAATACTAATCTCTCATTGACAGTTCCTGCGATGTCTGTGTATGTAAATGTGGGGTTTTCTTAGTGTTTAAGTGACTTACAGTCTTATTTGTGTGTGCCTGTCCAAGTGTTTGTACATTTCCCTCACACTAAATCTTAATCAATCAGCAAACACGTGTCCAGTGTGCATACATTTTTATATTTTATTTTAATCTAAATATACTTCCCAGCAAGGATAGTAAAACTGTATCTCGTTTGTGACTTAGCGGTTAGGTTTAGGTTAAAAGTTACAGTTGGGTTGAGGTTGAGGTTATGTTTGGTATTTGGTGTCAGGGAACATTTTATTTTGAATGGAAATAATGGGTCCCCTCAAAGACTATAAAACCTAATGTGGATGTATTTAAAGCTTGTTTATTAGGTAATTTTTTATTTGTATATATTCGGAGGTGGGACAGGAAACCACCACACACACACGCACATACTTCACTAAATCCACCAACTCAATTGCAATCTGCATCTTAGTTGTTTAGCCAGTCTGGCAAAGACAATGCTTATATTGGTATTATTTCACTCCTCAGTCATTATTAACTGCATACATTCTCACTCCCTCATTTTTAAAAGGGTCTGTAATGTCGCTCAATTCCCAGCTCTACTTTGACTATTGTTCCATAGAGAGTTGGGGGGCATTTGGGAGGCAACCATCTCTATTTATAATTTTAATGGTTTAACTGTATGAGTTTAAACCTGTACATTGTTATAAAAGCAAATTTCCATCGAGTCCATTAAGTCATTAAAAAGGTTACAGTATATACAGGACCAAAAATTATTCTCATATTTAGTAACACTTTTTGAGACAATACAATATCAAACTTTTGTATGGTTCTTTATTGAACATTTACAGAGAATGGTTTAAATGTACAGTCTAAATGGTTCTTTGTAAATTTTTCTAAAGACCCATACCATTTTTATTGTTATACTTTTGTGTCTGTGATGTCTAAAGGTCTGTAATGTTTTTGTTAATTACACAGACATTTTGTCCTAGTAATGTCTTTTTGATCTGGGATTGGACCCCAGGAAGACTAGCTGCAGCCTTGGCATCAGCCCAACAGTATGCAAATAAACAAATGAACAAATGGTCAGCCAGTCATCATACAATGGATCTTTGTGTGATGCTCCTTGCACTTACCCTCGCAGCCATGGCCTATATTTTTGCTATCCGAATCAAAGTAGAACTGTTATTTCGAATGTAGTGTGAAGCCAAACGTCAGCCTGGAGATCCAAACATGCAGTCCTTCTTGTATGGTGGTGGCCTTCAGTGTTTGGGACTCCATTGTTTAGGTCTACATGCTGAATCCAAATTAGCTGACGTGAACACTTTTTTAATTGGAATTCCTGCAACAATGCATATAATGTTTTCTAGATGTTTTTTGTGGGTGCCTGCAAGTATATACAATTCTATGTGAATAATCTATTGAGGTGAAGAAAGCATTAACATTCAAGGTAGGCCTGTGTACAAACCAAGATTGTCAGTACAAAAGTTTTTGAACTAGAATGCCTATTATTCCCTGTTTCCAGGGAAACCAAAATCCAAATTTCTCCTCCCAAGGTCTAACAGATTAAAGGGCAGGCTTACAATTTTATTTGCTTTAATTTTTGGGACATATTTTTCTGTATGCCGTTAAGATAACTACCCCACTATGTTTCTGTTTTTCTCAGTTTCATGAAGTATTCCACTCGGCCATCGCTTGCTTACAAACTGCCCAATTAGGTTAACAAGTAAATTTCTCCTTTGCAACTGAAAGGCTGGTTTAACATCTCTCAGATGTCTAATTAGCCACATTGTGGCAATAGTTGTATAGCATCTGTGTTCCATAACGTTTAAAACGTGAAATGGAATGTTGCCTATGACAGCCCATTACGAACACAACATGGGACTATATTTGGTATGTTTTTTGAAGATAAAGAACAATCACCACATTCAGCATTGTACCCAACATTTTTCTTTGCTGTTCAAGTTAGACTTTTCATTGGTCAAATCAGAAACACAACATTTTTTTGTTTAATAATTTGTTTAAATGGCAATGTGAATCCTTATTGTGGTTATATCAAACTCTGTGTTTGTCTCCCACCTCAATGACTCCTCTTTCCAACAAGGGAGTATCCCTGACATCCTGTTAGCACCTGAAACAGGTCAGTTGGCAACTACTACTGTGAAGTGGAAGTGTCTAGGAGCAACAGCAAACAGTAGAAATTCTACAGTAACAATAAGACCTCTGATATTTGTATTATGCCTTCAAAATATAATTCTGCAGTGTGTGTACAGAGTGTGTATTGCAGTGATCCTGTTGCGTTTATCTTCCCGTGGCATCCCTCAATGGCTAAATATTTCCCGCCACATCAAGAAAAGAAAAAAAATCTGTAATCAAAACGTTTTGTTTGACAATTATTTTGTCAGGGTAAAACATCTTTCTTAAGGGTATTTGTTATGGCCCTCAACGCAAAGAAAACCAAGAAGCTCATTGTGGATTACAGGACATCTAAAGGCTGCAGTCTTGCCCCTGTCCTCATCAATGGTACTGAGGTGGAGCATGTGTCCAGCTTCAAATTCCTGAGTGTCCACATATCCTCTTCTGGACCCTCAACATCTCAGCCCTGGTCAAAAAGGCAAAACAGCGTCTGATATTTTTTGAGACAGCTAAAAAAGCCAGTCTGTCCACCAAGATCCTTGTGAACTTCAACCGCTGCACAATCGAGAGCATTCTGACAAACTGCGCCACGGTGTGGTTTAGCAGGTGCTCCATAGCCGACTGGAAGGCCCTGCAACAGGTGGTGAAAAGCGCCCAGCACATTATTGGTGCCCAGCTTCCTGCCATTGCAGACCTCCAGCAGAAGCAGTGTTTGTCCTGGGCATCAAGCAGGTGGTACAGGTCTCTTCAGGTCCCGCACCAGCCTACTCAGGAACAGTTTCTTCCCATCTACTGATACCCTGCTGAACTCTATGACACATCATTTACAATAGCCCCCCGCCTCTCTAGCACCTTGTTGCACTACTCCCTTGTATTACACTGACCCTGACTTGCGATGCCTGACTATGGACGTTTTCAGTTGTTAACGGTATGTGTCTACCTCAGGAATTTCACCACTGCTATCCCTGCATTCACTTTCACATATAGCTTGTACATTCAACTTGACTCTTTACACATTTAGAATTGCCATTGTGTTTGCATTATTACAGTTGTCACACACAAATGTTTACCTCGGGACCTCATTGCCAGTTGTAACATACACTATACCTAATACTAGTAAAAATTCTGCCCTCCGATATTTGTCTTATTGCACAGTTAGTATTGCTCATCTACACATTCCACTGGTTTTAATAATTGTAAATACTTATATTTTTTCTGCCCCCTATTTGCCTTATTGCACATTTAGTGTTGCCATTTGTTCTGCATTTGCCTTTATTGCAACATCTACACATTCCACTGGTAATATACAGTTGATATAAAAAGTCTACACACCCCTGTTAAAATGCCAGGTTTTTGTGATGTAAAAGAATGAGACGATTCTTTTACATCACAAAAAGGTGTGACCATTACAGGTCATACTTTCAATGTGACCTATAATGTGTACAATTCAATTGAAAAACTGAAATCTTCAAAGGGGAAACATGAAAAATAAAACCATTTACTTATTTTTTACTATTTTTACAGCTTGATGTCACCACTAGAAACCTTGAGAGATACCTGCAAAAACATACCATTCATATAGACTATTTACATTGGACTTCTTTTTGATAACATACAATTGTCAACTATAGATAGTTCATGTCACCTATTGATTAGCTGCGTAATAGTCTTTTTTTTACATTTGTAGGTTCTAATAAACAAATGAAACTACTATAGCTTGTGTATAATATGAATATTTCTAAGAAATAATCATATTATTCTTTTAGTAATTATTTTGTATGATGAGACCCTACAAACACATTCTGGAATTTTGGCTTCCCTGACCACCAAGGTGTTCGGGGGTTACTGCCCTTGAGGCAATTAAGACCGTTAGACCACAGCTCCCTGCTGCAGCTTCAGCAATGGAAGCTTGGAACATTGACCACTCAGTTTCAATGCCCCCAACCTCCACAGGGATGTCAGAAATGCTCCGCCAGGAGGTGTGAGTTAAAGATCTTTCGGACAAGGGCCTACTCAAGACATTCCCAGTTCACCCGCACTACCCATTTGGGCATTCCTGGTCTGTCCAGAGTCTTTCCCCACCCCCTGACCCAACTCACCAGATGGTGATCGGTTGACAGCTCCGCCCCTCTCTTTACCCGAGTGTGCAAAACATGCGGCCTCAGATCCAATGACATGATCACAAACTCAATCATTGACCTTCAGCCTAGGGTACCACCTAAACTTATGAGCATCCTTATGTTCGAACATGGTGTTCGTTATAGATAATCGATGACTAGATCAGAACTCTAACAACAAACTGTTCCTCCCTATCATTGTCCATGTGCGAGTTGAAGTCCCCCAGCAGAATTATGGAGTCCCCTACTGGAGCCCCATACAGGACTCCATTCAGGGTCTCCAAGAAGGCCAAATACTTCGAACTGCTGTTCGGGGCATACGCACAAGTTTCCCCACCCACAACCCGTAAGTATGGGAAGCAATCGTCTCATCCACCGGGGTAGACTGCAACAAAGCGGCGCTCAGCCAGGGCCTAATGAGTATACCGACCCCCGCCCGGTGCCTCACACCCTAGGAATTTCCAGAGAAGAATTGAGTCCATCCCCTATATAGGAGCAAGTTTCCAGAACCGAGAGAAGTAAGCCTATGTTGTAGATGCTGACTGCATTTCATTATACTGTACTTGTATTTGTTGAATGACAATAAAGTTCAATATAATCAAATGAATAGCATTAAAATAGCAAAGACATCAATGGATAAATGGGCTAAAACCCCCCTGATTAACCCAGACACCCCCCTGAATAGGACTAATGTGTAATGATGAGGAATGATAAGGGTAGAAATTGTATTTAATCTGATCTCGTTGAGCAAGTATGACCCAACTCAGACACAATGGCAAACAGAACCTGACGATTTGACGCCCTGATATCCTCTGATATCAATTGGGCAGATTCTGCAACATTTTGATGATATGCAGCCTAATAGAAAAAGATCCCGAAAATGTACGTCTCGTATGTCAGGTCTTCATCTGATTCTGATAATGAGTCGCCCCCTCCAATACCTTAGCCTCCTTGCAAAAAAAGAAATAAACCAACAAATGCCACTGCGAGACAATACTGGAAGTTATCTTTTGATCATCCTTTTACTCTGCTAATTTAATTGAACCTTTTTAATTTGTTATACATGTATGTCAAGGTGTGTAAAATAAGGAGCCTAAGCGCAGGATGAAAAGTGAAACAAGCATTTACTAAGCTGAAAAGCGTAATATGGAATACAATCAAGGCCAAAACGGCAAGAACTGATACAAAGAAACAAGCACACTAGACGATAAAAACAACGAACACACACGGACAACTTGCAGACAATACTCCACAAGCATTTCAACAAACACAAGGACAGTTATAGGTTGTAACGAGGAACAGGTGTGTGTAATATTGGAGAGTCCAGGGTGTTCCATGAATGCGGTGCTAGCAGCTGGTGGTGGCTAATAGGCAAGTTTCCCCAGAGGAAGGCGCGATTACAGGAAGCACTGTGAGAGTGTAGGCTACTGTAAATCATCCTTTGATCATCCCATTTCCTCTGCTAATCAAATAAAAATACATTAAATTTAATAATACGTTGCAATGTTTTTACTTGAAGAGAGGCTACATATCCTTGGACACAACAATTGTATTTCTACGAATGTAGCCTATGTGTTATTCATTCTATGAAATGTATTGTGTTTATCATGCAACCATGCTTTAGGCCTAGGTAAGGCTATTCGACAAGGTCTCTCATTTTACCTTGTACATCATCAAAATGAGATCAAAATGAAAACTAAATTATAATGTATTTATCGTTTAATAATTTATGTGTTGTGTCATTTTTATTTTGTATGTGTTCTTTTTTTGTATGATAAGACCGACATTACAAATACATTCTTATATTTTTTCAAATTGATTAACCGTTTAAACAAACAAATTCTGTAACTGGTGAAACCACATATACATGGTTTGACAAGGTTGGTGTGGAGGAACTCGAGCGGTGTGCACAGAGACCTGACCTCAAGCCCACTGAATACCTTTGGGAATAAGTAAAATTTGGAAAAACATGAAATAGGTCTATACATGTTCAGTCTTTGGAATTGTCCCTTAGTCAAGTTTGTCATTCACACCAATGCTATGTTGAAAGACACACAAAACAATCAAACATATAAGTGAGGAGATGAAAGAGAGAAAAAGTTATCAAAATTCAAAATGATTTTACTTAGACTATACCAGAGACTACACACATGAAACGAACATACACAAGACACACACGCATGCTTGCACACTCATACACACAACCCCATATATTCAGCCTTGGCACTGACTGGATTTTGGATTAGGCATCCCAGACAAAAGTGTAGCTGTCTTTGATCCTTTAATGACTGCTATCTCATCCTTGCAACACTGGAGGAGGAAAGAGATTCAGATGCCAGAATCTCTACAGCAACAGCTAGTAAAGAAACAAGAATCCATATTACAACACTAGACACACAGGTAGTGCATTTCATCCTCTAATTTGCAAAGGCAGTGTGGTTGAGCGACTCCAATTGATCCAGTACACAGGGCTGTAATCAAGGTCAGGCTAAAACAACAGTTTTAGATCGTAGAGTTGTACTGAAGTGTGAATTAGTTGCAGCAAACAGAAATACAAAAAGTGAGCTAATCCCAGGCTGCAAAACGTCTTCAACTAATAATGTGCATTTTCAATTCTCTTGATAATGTGAATTAGCAATTTCAGTTCTGTGCTCATAAAAGAACTGAAATATTGTGCATGATTATACATTTTATTTTGGGACCCTCCATTGGAGATGTTTAAGTGACAAAAAGGTGAGATTAGACCAAACCTGTCCATTTCAGATATCAATTTGAATGGTTAAATAGTTTTTTCGTTGCAGGTACTCCGATCCGCTGACGTAATGTAGTGTTTTGCTGTACCAATGCTTTGTTTTGCTGTACCAATGCTATGAGCAATAGCCAGGCAATTGCTCATAGAACAGAAGCCAACAGTGTGGCACAGGAAGGGACCCACCTGATCATTTACCAACATACCAACGTTCAGTTCTGGTTTCACCTGTTGATGAAAAGTTGAGCAGCTATAACATCCTACTTGGCAGAATGAACATCTTGCACAATATCCATGTATAAATGTCATAATATGTCATACATTATCAATGAAAGTGTCCGCAGTTCATATGTCATACAATGTGAATGTATGAAAGTGAAAATGCTATTATATTGGTCACACAAGACCAATTAAATAATCCTATGATAATACGATTATTTTCCATATGGGTTGCCATCTGTTTTTCCCCTTCAAAGGCCACTAGATTGAGGAGAGACAGACAATCTCCCCTCCCTCCCTCCCTCCCTCCCTCCCTTCTTCCCTACCCTCTATCCCCACAACTCCCGGTAAAGTGACCCGATCATTGATCGATTTTATCGGAGAATACATCTTTATAAATAGTCCCCGGCCCTGATCCTTTCCAAGTGGGGTGTATAATACCAGGCAGTGTGGGGTAGGAGGGACAAGACAGGTCTAGGATACACTCAATGGATTGATGTAAAGTTAGATCATTGCATGGCAACCCAACCTCCTCGCTCCTGCCAAACTCAGTGCCACACAAATAAATGTTTGTTTCTTCTCCAAATACATTTTATATCTGAGGCCCTGCAAGACAATTTCTAGATGGCAAAAACAAAATAAATGTTCTGATTGATACAAGTAACCGAAATGTCCCAGAAACGAATGGGTTGGGCCTGAGCCAGAAATCATGCAGGTGAGGTGATAATTTCCAAGTTCATTTCCAATCACTGGTTTTGACACTGGAACGTCATCAACACGATTGTAATGGAAAGGATTCTGAGACAAAAATATAGAGCAAAGGATAATACAGTGGAAGACTGAAGTTTGAGTTGCCCCCCTCTGAATTTGTTTCCTTTGTTGATCTTAAATGATAATATTGACTTTCAAAAAGGATGGGGTTCCCAAAATTACTTGGAAATGTATGTTGACACTTGTCAACATCATTTTAACTAAATTGCTGTTGATAGATTTTAAATTACATTGCTGTGTCTTAAAGTTCATGTATGCTGCGACAGCTAATCAAATCACGTTTAACTTTCTGACGCGGAAAGCCACGTCTTGAATGAGTCACAACATATTAGCACTATTCTAATGAAGCTGGTCTTGACAGCGCAACTGAACCATGCTGCCAATTTTGTATCAAATTCGCTTTTATCATTATCTTTTAATCAAGTTAAAGACAGTCAACCTTGAATTGTTTAGCTTCTATAAGGTGTATCCTTGCATTGTGTGTGTGGGCACATATGTGTGGTGGTGTTCACCTGTCCCGATCTGTCTCATCAACCAAGCGGGCGCTAGCTTTAAGGCTGTACTTGGTTGCTACCAGTCACTTCTCATTGATTGACTGTCACTCTGATGTACAGACAAACACCACACACACTGCACTCGAAAGCTCTTTCTACCAGAACGCATTAGCTCGCTTTTACAGCATTGGAAAAAAAAGCAACAGAAGGAGAGATACTTATATATCTTTAATGAACGAGAAAGGGAGTGGGGAGGGTCAGGTTGTTGGTAATATTAAAATTTGATCTCAATAATAGCTGTAAGTACCAGGCTGACAGCAATGGTGGACTGGTGGTTAGGTTGATATATGTGTGAGTTGGTTGGGTAGAGGTTCAGATTAAGTTCAGTAACAGTCTTGGGCGGGGGGGGGTTTGGTAACACCATTTTTCAAGCTCTCACTCCATCTTCTCTTCCTGGCATAATATCCACACTAGCCCTTGATGCCTCAACTCGCACGTTCATGTGCATCTTCTACCCAAAGTTGTCACATGATATAATACTATAATAATAGAATGAATGTAGGTGTTAATGAGAACCTCTGACAAAGAGGTTACATGTAGTTCACAAAACAAATCTGGCGGTCCATCTAAATTCCTTACATTTCTAGATTTTGGTGGACTGGTTGTAAAAGTGATGCTGTAGTGGGGTCCCCAAAATGTGTGGCCAATATCATCTAGGGCTGATAAATGTTCCATGTCATAAAAACACTTGACCGTCAAATTTGGAATGTCAGGGTTAACGGAGGTATGATAGTGACTATACCCACAAATTATGCACACACAAACACATTTCCCTTCCAGAACAAAAATGTAGGTGTATTAAAATTTTTTAGCAACGTTGATAGCACATCTGATGTGAAGTGGTGACCTATAACGAGCCCACATATTACATTTATTTGGCACAATTTTACAATACAGAATTGAAAGCTGTGCCATCTGTATTTGTGTTGAGACTTTACAAATAACCACTGAAATATCTTTAAAGTTAAATGTATAACCTCTACTAAGGAGTTTGTATATTTTTATAATTGTAAAATTTTCCCAGAAAGAATGTCGGTTCTAATTAGAATGACGTTTCTTTGACTATTGAAGTATGCATCCTGAATTGCATGATTACATTCACAAATTCACAAATGTATCCGATAGACATTGTAGATTGATTGATAACTACGCAACTCTCTGGAAGTCATGCTGTAGAGTTTTATCTGTTTCACGTGGCAATGCAGAGGCCATCGAATGAGTTTCAAACAATAAGTTGGGTTTGATGAAAGGGGCGTTTTTCTTGAAATCTCTCTCCTCTTATCTCCATTAACATCTTTTGTTTCTGTCTCCCTTCATATTTCCACTCTGTCTCTCCCTTTTATCTCTTTCTCTCTCAATCATCGCTCGCTCTTTTCATCTCGTCTCTCCTTATTTCTCTCCTTTTCCATCTCATTCCTTTTCTCTCTTTGCATTTTGCTACTGCCTCTCACTTTTTCATTTCCATCTATCTCTCTGTTTCTTTCTCTCTCTGTATGCTTCTGCCTTGTTGCAGAAGGGCACCCACTCAATGTGTCTGAATCAGTCACACCTGTCATGTCTCACCGGCACAGCGCACAGGTGTGCAAACCACAGCAACCGCAGAGAGAAAGAGGGAAGAAGGGTTATAGAGAGGACAGGGTTATAGGAAGACCAGTGGAGAGTGAGAAAAACAAGGATGAGCATGCATGTATGTGTCGCTCCTTGTATGCACACGCCTGTTTGTGGTGCTCGCTTGTTGTGCAGTATATTTAGAAAAACATTGCCTCTTTCTTGTCACCCACCACTCAGCCATTAGCCACACATCGGTTAGGAGCCTGAGAAATATGACCACCCACTAAAACTCCATCGAAGCTCCCCAGTTCACCTCTTATCTACAGAGACTATTTTGCAAAGGTGCACTTCTTTGTGTCATTGTAACGCTGACAGAGCACTCTGCACCTCAGCACTGGAACATTATATTGTTATTACCTGTTGTCTCTGTGCGATGCACTCATTCACTAATCTTAAAGAAGAAGTTCAATAATTTACAACTTGATGCTGGTGGGTTCTCACCCTAAAAGTTGTCTAAAGACCACGAGAGAAAACATAATGCCCATCACATGACACATGTAGAAATGACATGGTGCATGCTAATGAACAGTGAGGAGCTACATGACTACATAAACCCAGAACGTATGTCTTGCGTAGTTGGTCAGATTATTGAAATTCTGGGTTTGTATATGTTCAGAGATGAGCTCAGAACCTTTGAACTCCACCCTCTTTCAAAATCACCAGCAACTTCCAAAATGTGAAAATTGCAAACACCTCCATATTCTGGGTTTTCAAGGTACCAGAACTAATGGTCCTTGATAACTCGTGTCAACTATTCTTTCATGACAGAGCTACGGTAACACTTGCAGTTTACGTGCAATGAATTACTATTATTATTTTTGAAAAATGAGAATGATGGATTCTTGTAGTCTTCCTAAATGAAAATAAATGCCCTTACAAGTATACAGATACTATACTATTGACCTCCACCTGTGAACCATTAATGTTTCTGGATTAAAAACCTACCGTTGAAGGATTCTTGGTGAGGCACAAAATCAATAAAGAAAAGTTTTCTATAGAAGTAAGAGATTTCTCTCTCAGCGGTTCAAAAACTCCTAAGGTAGCAGTAACTCAGAAAGTACAATTAGAAAGGATAAGCGTCCCAACTGCAGTCTTTGTGGTTAGCTGTGACAAGAATAAGCTTTTTGACCAATACTCAAGTTGCTCCGTGTGGTACCATCCTAACATGGTCAATGCCTCAACAGAGAGAAGAATTATCGTGGCAGCCTCATGCTGTGGGGATGCTTCTTATCAACGGGGAGTGGGCGCCATGGGAAAGTTTAATGCAAAATAGAGGGAAGTACTGTGACAGATATATCTGAAGCTCCTTTTTGCTTCACAACCAGTAGTTGTTCGATATATTGTTGTTTAACAATGATTAGAATTGGCATGCAATTGTGGACATGCATATCCACAAAGTAACCTGAAAATAGGTTTCAGTTACTCTGGATTTCCCTGGCAAAATTTGTCTCAAAAATAAATATACAGTTCAGTAATTTACTTCAGAGGCATCTTTGCCACAACAATAATCATTTTTTAAGGGTTCCCTACATGCTCCTGTATGTCTAAATATTGCTGTGACATTGCACTGCCTTCGATATTATGGGACAAATAATGCAAGTTATTACATGGAATATGTGTGGCAACAAGCCCAGTGTAAATTCTGGTGAATCATTATTTTGTATGCATACTCCAGCCGCTTAAGTCTTCATACCATGTAGGCTTATGGCTCAGCTCCAGAGAAGTTACATTGCTAATTTATTTGCTGCTGATAATGAGTTTTGGTACAGTTAAAGCTTGAATGCAAATGTACAACATACTTTATTTTGTATGTTTTGTTCTGAAATGCCTAAATTTACACTACAAGGATAGAAACCTGTTGGTTTTGAGTGCTATAGGGTCAAAAAGTACAGTAAAAACTATTGTAGTCATGCTCTATAGATAAATCGTGGCATTTTACACCGATCAGACATATTATTATTAGTTGTTAGGTCCCCCATTGCCGTCAAAACATCCCTGACCCATTGAAGCAAGGACTCCACTAGACCTCTGAAGGTGTGATGTAGCACCAAGATGTTAGCAGCAGATCCTTAAAGTATGGTAAGTTGGGAGGTGGGGACTGCATGGATCGGACTTGTTTGTCCAGCACATCCCACAGATGCCTGATTGAATTGAGATTTGGGGTATAAGTCAACACCTTAAACTCATTGTTGTGTTCCTCAAAAAAATCCGGAACCATTTTTGCTTTGTGGCAGGACACATTATCCTGCTGAAAGAAGCTAATGCAATCAGGGAATACCGTTGCCATGAAAGGGTTCACATGGTCTGCAACAATGCTTAGCAAGTTGGTACGTGTCAAAGTAACATCCACATGAATGGCAGGACCTAAGATTTACCATCAGAACATTAGTGCATCCTGATACCATGTGTTCTCCAGGTACGAACACACACACCTGGCCAACCACGTGATGAAAAAGGAAACATGATTCATCAGACCAGGCCACCATCTTCCATTGCTCCGTGGTCCAGTTCTGATGCTCATGTGCCCATTGTAGGCCCTTTCGGGCAGTGGACAGGGGTCAGCATGGGCACCCTGACTGGTCTGTGACTACGCAGCCCCATACGCAACAAACTGTGATGCACTGGGTCTCCTGACACCTTTCTATCAGTACCAGCATTAACTTTTTCAGCAATTTGAGCCAGAGTAGCTCGTCTGTTGGATCAGACCATAAGGGCCAGCCTTTGCTTCTCATGTGCATCAAAGAGCCTTGGCCCACCCCATGATGCCAATTCACCACTTTTCCTCCCTTGGACCACTTTTGATAGGTACTGCCCACTGAAGACCGTGGACACCCCACAAGGGCTGTAGTTTGGTGATGCTCTGACCCGGTTGTCTAGCCATCATAATCTGGCCTTTGTCAAAGTTGCTCAGACCCGTAAGCTTGCCTATTTATCCTGTTTCTAACACATCTTTGAGGACAGAATGTTCACTTGCTGCCTAATATATCAAAACCACTGACAGGTGCCATGATAACGAGATTCTCAGTGTTATTCACTTCACCTGTCAGTGGTCATAATGTTATAGCTGATCAGTGTATATAACAATGTGAACTGCACTGCTGCTCTATCAATCAATCAAATATATTTTATAAAGCCCTTTTTACAACAGCAGTTGTCACTAAGTGCTTTTACGGATAATCAGACTGAAACCCCAAAGAGCAAAGAACCTCAGAGTGGTTAGTGTGCAGTGGTTAAAAACTCCCTAATAGAGTTGAAACAAGGAAGAAACCTAGAGAGGAACCAAATTCTGAAGGGTGGCTAGTCACCTTCTTGCAGTGATGGTAAGACTATAGGAAGTATATGACCTATGGGTCCAGAGACATGCAGTGCTATGCGAAAGCAATTCCAGACAGAGCCAACCAAGCAGGAAGTAACACCACCCATTTTGCCAAGCATCAGACCAGAAGGGGCATCAACCAACCACAGAACCCACAGAGTTGGGTGCAAGAGGGAACAAGAGTAAGCCAGTGACTCCACACCTGAATGGCATTGGAGAGAGTACGTCCCAGTGGAGATGAGAGCCCACCAGGCAAAGGCAGCAACGGTGGCTTGTAAAACCAATCGTTTTTCTTTCACCAACACACCCCTAGATGTTAGTGGAGACTAACATTCTGCCAGTCGCTGATGTGTCCCTGACGAGTAACTTTATTTTACTTGGGGAATGCACATGATCTCATGTTGTACTATGCCACTAAACATCCCCTGCAATGTGTTGTTAATGAAGCTGAATGGCTGTGCTAGCGGGAAACAATATAAATGTAGAGATTTACATGCACAAGAACAAAATGTATGTAGCCAAATGTAAGAATATCAGCAGAGATAAAAGGAAGCCGGATAAGAGAATAGAAGATTGTCAGTTCTAAATCAAAGTTTTATTCTTAAATGTTGTCATGAGTTGGGTTTGTATTGCATAGATTTTAGAAAGAAAAACTCTCGATTACAAATCTTAAAACTAGAACCGCCAGGTCATTCAGATTATGTCGTGGAAAATCAATCACTCTTCACAAAAAACAAATGCCCTTCAACTCAGGACATTGTGAATCCAATAGACTTTAATAAAAATCATACAATAATGACAGACATTAAAGCCAGGTCCTTCTGCAGATACACCCCTAATGTTCTAAAGTCCGGACCATGGCTTTTATACAGAACTTTCACACATTACGCCATCTGACTTTGTCTGGTTGGCAAACCCCCTGAGTCGGGTGCGCTTCTTATCTTCTACCTCCCTGAATGCTCATAATTTGCGACAGTAATTCACATCCTCCTTATGGTTCATACTTGGATCATGTCCATCATTGTCCACAAATTAAGTGTTATATTAAGCTCATGGGCCACACTCAGGTCATCTCTTATCACAGAGTACACTTTCTGACCAGCTCATGGGCCACACTCTGGACACCCCAACAGTGGATACAAAGGCAGTAAACTTTAGAAATGCCCATCTCTGGGCTCAAGGTAATTGCCTGCTCATGACCATCTCTCAGCATAAGACACATATATTATGATGAACATAAAAATTATCTGTAATTCGTCCTATCTCAGAACTCATTTACTGTGAGTGTGGATTCCACGTAAATATTTTTCTGAAAAAAACTACATGATTATACATTACACATTAATATTTTCATAAGTATAAGGTTATTTATGCATTTATTAGAATTATCCCTCACAACCCCCAGCATCCACCTGAGCCGAACACTGTTTGGTGTCATTAGCATATGAATCGTCCCTATTAGCATGCACATTCTTCTGAGCGGTATCACCTTCTAGCCAGAACATCAGTTCATCTACTGGGTTGTCATCTAACAATATAGAACAGTCAAAAAAGTTATAAATTGCAGAACTTGTTTGTTATAAATGGCTAATGAATTGGGAAGAATACAAGAATGTGTTCTAACTATTAAGAAAATAATACAAAGAACGATTAACACAGGCTGTAGTATTTTCATATGATTCTTAGGCCCTAGAGATGTACAAAAATGAAAAGTACACAGCCAATATGTAGGTGACATGAATTGTCTATAGGTGACATAAGTTTTCAAAAAACCGAGGAGTCCATATCTCCAAATGATAGGCTATGTTAACGGTGCCTGGTGAACGGCAATCGAGTTATTGTCGAATTGTCAAGTAGCATATATCATTTGTATTATGTTTCAATAATAGCCTTGTAAATTCCTTCAAATTCAACCAAGGCTCTGACCATTCATCTGGGAGTATAGCGCATTCATCAATTGACGTCATGCAATTAGTGAGGGATGATTAGCACATGCGTACCATTAGCGGCTGCCTGGGTACCAACACTAAGCGGTGTGTGCTTTTGGAGGAATAAGTTGGATAACACTATATATCCCACTTGTGGGTTTAGAATTCTGACAACTGAACAATGTAATATACGCCTATTTAGAAAAAGTAATGAAAGGAGGAGAGTGTTGCTTTCAAAATGACAGTTTAATTTGAATTACAAACACAAATGGCAATTGGCATAGGCGTTTGGCAGTTCTCTTATTAAATTTTGACAAAGCCAATTTTTTTATCAACCTTTAATTGGTCTCTTCCCGGTGGAAGCGTGAGAACAAACTACTTAGAAAAACTTAAATGTGTTCCACTGTCTGCCAAGAAAGTCCCATGGTCGAGGTCTTCATTGGATCACAAAATGTACTTCCCAGCTGAACTTTCTGAAATTTTTATCCAATACCCACAATATCTTTCCGATTTGTTGTAAAATCAGTACCCAATCCGACTGGGATCCAAAATTGGCCATATCCTATCCAAAATATGCCAGAGATCAGACAATAACATAAGATTATCAGATCTTAATCTTGGATCAGATTGAAGTGTGTCTAAAAGACCAAAAGGCTGTATTACATACACTAAATAGTTTTGACCTTTCTGACACATGCATTTATACAATAGATTGGCAAGTCTCAGATTTCTTATGACCTAGAGTTTAGTATTTTAATGAATACATCCAGATTTTAGAAGGGTTTCTGTGTATTATAAAGGCATGTTTTTTCCCCTGCTGATTTGTTCGCATTCATACATTTTTTGAATAGTAGATATTCCTTGGGCACACATTTCCTGGCATGTGTACATGTGTAGGGCTATAAAAGCGCGTGTGCAGTGTCTGATAGTAGGCTATTAATTAATATGAACTTCTCTCAAAAGTTAGGGTGCTTCTGTGAGTATTTTTTCATCTCCTCACACATAAAGTCAACAGTGTTTTTGGCTATTCATTGCGATTGAAAATGAGAAAATTAGCATGTGCTTTCCAATTTCTTTACAACAGTACTAGTCTAACCACTACATTCAGTTGCCGACAGAAAATGCTTCTGATCATATTTCTACTTCCCACTTGCGTAAATACCTGTCCATTCCATTACTGTGGAAAAAACCTAGTTTAAACAATGTTGAGCACAAACAAACCTATTATTTTTATTCTAGGATACATGCTGTTAAGAGAGATGCATGCAAATGAACTGCAAATTGTAGAAAATGTTAATTGGTTGCAAATTATTATACATATCTCTTTTGATTTTCTTATAATTTCATTCATATTGTAATTGTTAACCCTTTCCTACTAGAGAGGAGAGAGAAGACAAATAGAAAATCATTTGTGCAGGCCAAAATAACATAGGCTAGCTGCGTGACTTACAAAATACATGATGCGCATAACAAAACAGGTTGCTGTTATACTGTATTAAAAAAGTTATTATGAATGATCAACACATCAAACAGGCCTACTAGCTAATTCGGCATATGAAATAAGCACGCAAATGCGCAGATGGATCCTTTCTAACGGGCAGACCCAAGGTGGTGCGGATGTGCAACGCCACTTCCTCCTCACTGAGCCTCAGTACTGGTTCCCCGGCTGTGTGCTGACCCCGCTACAATATTCTCTCTTCACCCACGACTGCCTGGCAACTCACTTCTCCAACATCATTGTTAAGTTTGCTGACGGCACCACCATCATAGGCCTGATCTCTGACAAAGACGAGCCAGTCTATAGAGACGAGGTAAGGTCACTGACTTCGTGGTGTCAGGATAACAACCTCCCACTTTATGTCAGCAAAGCGAAAGAGATCATTATTGATCACAGGGAGCAGCGGAGGGGAGACCACACCCCCATACACATCAATGGGTCTGCAGTAGAGAGAGTGTACAACATCAGGTTCTTCGGTGTCAACATCAGCGATGACTTGACCCGTTCTCATCACTCTAATTTTGTGGTGAAGGAGGCCAGGAAACGTCTCTTCTTCCTATGCTGATCAAGGAGATTTGGCATGGATTCCAGGATTCTCACCAACTTCTACAGATGCACTATCAAGAGTATCCTGACCGGCTGTGTCACCGCCTGGTGTGGCAGCTGCACCACCCTTGACCGCAAAGCACTTCAGAGGGTGATTTAAGCAGCAGAGCACATCACAAGGTCTGACCTGCCATCCCTGCAAGATTTCTACACATAGAGGTATAGGAGGAGGAGCAAATGGACTCTACAAGAACCCAGCCACCCAAGCCACAGACTGTTTACCAAGTTGCTGTCAGGCAGGTACAGGAGTATTCAGTCCAAATCAATCAGGCTACGGGACAGCTTTCAACAGGCTGTAAGGCTGCTCATCTCGGGAACCCCTCTTTCCTTTCATCCAAAGTCCCATGCACACCAGCACACCTGTAACTTTAAACCACTTATTCGTCATAAGGGTTATGTCACTTGAATTTACTGTATTGTCAATGAAGTTGCATGGCTCTGCTAGCGGGCAACCATATACATATAGAAATTAACTTGTTTTTGTATTAATGCAATAAAAATAATTGTTATTTTATTGTAATGGCTTTTCAAATGCACAAGAACAAAAGTTACAGTATATAATGGAGAATTTGTATCGGCCTGAGAGCCTCTGTCTCTTAGGAGTCTCTCGCCAAGTCCCACTTTAAATCGTTAATCTGGATATTTTGGGACAGGATAATCATGTCATGAATGTTTCATATTGTCCCACCACTAAAAGTACTATTACCATATTTTTTACAGGGATATTCTATGAAGATTGCTGTGGTGAAACACCACCTTGTTTAACGTTGCTCTATGGTATCGACAGACTCCACTATGCTAGCAGGCTTGCTGCCTGATTTGCACCCTATCTCATGGTGAGGCTACAAGAGTAAGGATTTTGTCTAAGCTCCTACATAAAAGATAAGCACCATTCCAGCTATGATGAAGTATGTCACTCTTCAGCAGGTCAGATCTCGCAAGTTTTAAAAAGAAAGACATTATCTAAAAATGATGTCTTGTGTTGGGCAGATATACTCTCTCAGCCAGGGATTGAGTTTGGTTAGTCTGCTGTAGATCTCATCATTACCCCTAATAGGGCCAAAGACAATTTCTTAAGATGCCTGTTTCATCCTGTTTTCATTGGTGCCAACATGAAAACAATATATGTGTACTCTCTATACATGCCAGTTTCAGACTTCACCAGAAACAAACCCCCGATTTGCAGCTCCATTGGTAGCCCTCTAAACAATGAAAAATCGCCGGCCTGTTCTTTATGTTTTTAATTGCGAGTTATTAAGTGATTACATTTTTCAGTTTTTCCTTGATTCTGTCTACTTCTCAAACCCCTCAAGAGATGCACCGGCCCTTGATTCACACTGCAATAAGGAAAACAATAATGTAGAGTCTTCCTGTTGGAAGACTCTACAATAGGATAAACTAATGTACGGTCTTTTTCTACATTAGGATAAACCCTGCCTGATAATTGCATATGAAGCCAAGCCTCTAACTTGGCTATTATCAGAAGGCAATAGTTCCCATTCATGTTACATTTACAATAACTGTAAGTATTAGCAAACTGTCACACACCTGTCAGTTGCTGAGGTAATTCAATAATTAGCATTGTAACAGAAGAAGAATCAATTTACAGTGCTGTGCAAAAGTATTCACCCCCTTTGGCTTTTTACCTATTTTGTTGCATTACAGCCTTTAGTTTAATACAAAGATATTCTTGAGCAAAACCTGTACCACTCTGTGCGTTATTTGAGGCTAGGACCGAGGTTCACTTTTCAGCAGGACAATGACCCCAAACACACTGCTAAAGCAACACTTGAGTGGTTTACCTTCTGTCTTTGTGCTGCCTCTGATTAATGCCCTCCTTGCCCGGTCCGTGAGTTTCGGTGGGCGGCCGTCTCTTCGGAGGTTTGCTGTTGTGCCATGTTCTTTCCATTTGGTTAGGAGAGATTTGATGGTGCTCCTGGGAATCATTAAAGATTTGGATATTTTTTTATATCCTAACCCTGAGATCTCAACAACATTGTCCCTTACTTGTTTGGAGAATTCCTTGGTCTTCATGGCAGTGTTTGGTTAGTGGTGCCTCTTGCTTAGGTGTTGCAGCCTCTGTGGCCTTTCAAAAAATGTGTGTATATGTACTGACAGATCATGTGACACTTAGATTGCACAAAGGTGGATATCATTTCACTAATCATGTGACTTCTGAAGGTAATTGGTTGCACCAGAGCTTTTTATGGGCTTCATAACAAAGGGGGTGAATACATATGCACATGCCAATGTTATGTATATATTTGTCTCATTTCACTTCTCCAACTTAGACTATTGTGTTCTGATCCATCACATACAATTCAGATTAAAAAAAACATTTAACTAAAGGCTGTAATGCAACAAAATAGGTAAAAAGCCGAGGGAGTGAATACTTTTGCAAGGCACTGTATGTTTCATGAAACAATAAAATGTTTCAGATTCAACATATGATGTGTTGTCTTTGTACTAGTTTCTATTTAATAATTTGCACATCTTTGAATTATGTTTGAATTATTTTACACAGTGTCTTAACTTTTTTGTAAATTGAGAAGTACAATAAATACAATGACCAGGAACAATGGAATGTGCCTTCAGCTGGTCTGGGGTGAGTTGCTCCATTCCCCATTTCCATCTCCATTCCGTGCTTTATACCTGTACCAGGGCTACTCCGGAGATTTATGTTAATGTTGGCTCTAACCCAGGTATGGGCAACTGGCAGCCTGCAGGCCGCACTCAGCAACCCACCCCCTCTTTTTGTGACCCTTAGATGAACTTGAAACATTTTATTTTTTTCAATCATTTTTTACCTTAAATTTGGTATAAAGTTAGTTTTGGAACCAACAAAATCTATGCTGGAAACAATACATGAAAATGACCTGAAATATTTTGCATGTTTACAGATAAAAGTAATTTCAGGGTCTATGAAAGCTGTTGTGATGTCTTTCCAAGTATAGCTGAGAGTGTGCTGATGTTTGAGCCATAAAACATTTGATGATACCTATTACACAAAATCAAAGTAGTGAAAACATCCAAAAAACATATAGTGTTCAAAGGGTTCTTGCGTTAAATTACACGGCAGCGAACATGCTGAATCCCGTGAGAGAGGGGCAGAGTGTGAAAAAAGCAAATTAAAAAATTGCCCAAATATAGCTGAATTAGCATCAGACCTAGTTTACTTTTAATGTATTTGTTGATAAGTTAATCTGCGGCCCCCTGATGACTGCGGCCCCCTGATGTTATTCTAAGTTATTTGCAGCCCCCTGGTGATCAGAACATAATATCCGTTGCCCCCACCCCCATCCAGGTTGCCCATCCCTGCTCTAGGCTTTTTAGTATTGAAGTATGTGTTTGGCACCAACGAATTAAACTATCAATGCAATTTGTCTGTCTGGTAACAAAAAAAATTGACATTTTTCTGGAAGTAAAATAACAATAATGCCATGCTCAGTTTGTCAAAATAATGTAACTAATAAAAAATAAAGATAAATGCACAAACAAATGTTTTTTTATTTCCCAAGAAATAACCAAGATAGATATTGAGTATGAATGTCAAAAAAAGCTGTTAGGTCAGAGCTCTTTATATTGAGTCTCCTGTGGGGAGACCGGTTGTGACCTTTGTATCATGATCTTTGGTTTATCTCTGTAAATCAATTGGTCACATTTTCATAGTGGGAAAATATGAAAAAGTTTACCTGGGTAGGTAAATCAGTGATGGGAGATTGTCAGGCAGTGAGTAAGTGGTGTGTGTGAGAGAATGTCTAGATCTGTTTATGTACCTTTTCACATTTGTAAGTCTGTGTGCGTCTGCCTCCCTGTGTGCTTTGTGTCTGTGTGACGGGGCATGCCAAAGTGGAGCATTTAAAAAAGCAACCCATGTTTAAAGTCTCTCAGGGGGCCATTCCACTGACCTGACCATACACACTAAAGAATCAACTATACACAAACAGGCACATTGTCCTATAATATCTGTGAGAGTATTCTCTACACAAGGTTATTGCAGAAAGACACTAGATGCTCATTTTCTTTCAATGGCTGAATTCAAAGAATGTGCCATTCTGCACAGCCAACCGTATATCATCCAAATGCCAAATTTTGATCTTTTGGCATTTGCCCTGACTGATTAAGCAAAGGTAAAGGCTTACGATCCTAATAATTCACTAAACCTTTTCTAAATCTCATTCCACAATGAAATCCTAATATAGCTTGTACTATATTATTGGAACCTTCTAGAAGTAGTGGGAAGTAATTAGATGTCAAGCAGGAGATGCTCTTCTACTCGGGAAATTGCACATAATGAAAACAATCCATTCAACAAGTTTGAAGAACATTTTCTTGTTTTGTGTCACTGCGTGTCTCTCAATCTTCTGAGGTAAGACAATATTGTAGATAGGCATGGACAATGTCAAGGGTACAAGCCTCAATGATAATCTTCTGTAGAAGAAAAGCACACCATTTCTTTCTTTACAGAAGAACAAGGTTCAGTGATGTTTTGGTGTTGCATTGCTGCCCCTGGCACTGGGTGCCCTGAAAGTCTGCTTGGGATTAGCAAATCAAGAGAATGCCAAATACCAATTTAAGAGAATTGTTGAATCTACTGTCAAAATGATGGGTCTCACTCAGAGGTCATGGGTCTGGCAGTTGACAGTTAGTAGATGTTTATGTTGTATGGATGTGAACAATCTAGAGATGATATTTACTGAAATTTGAATGCATCCTGTCTGTGTTGGGTTTTCCTTGCTATTAATGAAAAAAATTGAAATCACATGTCAATGTCCTTTAATGTATAATTATTTAGGTTTTAACATATCTGACATTCCATACAAACTAAGCAACATGTTTTCATACATACTGTGAAGAGGACAATTAAAATGCAAGGAACAGTAAAGTATCAATCAGTTCAGGAAGAGTATTTTTTATTGTTCTACAATGCTTTTACTGGGTAAAAATTAATGACTGACAAAAGGAATAGCTATTGGCGAACAAAAGTAGTAGTCCACATTAAACCACAGCCAGAGGATTGGTACTTTACTGTCGCACTTTTGTTTTGCTGTTCTCATTTCTTGTCATACGGTACACACTTTGTTGTATGAGAAATGATAGAAAAGCAATTATTGCAACCAGAAAAACACAAGGCTCGTTGTCAATGAACTGCATTATCTTATGCCTTGCTTCTGATGTGCACAAGTGAAAACACTTTTTCTTAGTATTGGGATATTTATTGCTCCCTAGTCACTAGTAGCTCCAATTGAGTGCCCCAACAGAGGGAAATTAAAAAGCAAGGGGGAACACAAGCACCAGTTTTGGGCCAGAGCCCCTCCTCTATGTCCCCACCCTATATTTCCAACTATTTCAAATCAATTCAATTGTTTAAATTGCAATGACATGACTATGTACATACTGCCTTGCTAAATATTTCCCGCACACTCTAACAATCGTTTTTCTCTTTCTGGGGCCTTCACTTTTAACACTTTCACACACGGCCAGCCTTTCATTGAAGTGTGTGATAAAAAAAACTACAGATACAGACGCATGAATAATATGAACAATTGGCGCTATTTAGAACTGTATTTACCACAGTTATTTACCAACAGTAAAGCAACAATTATACTGCCCTCCTGGGTCACCACGCAATCCCTCAAGTCAAGTCAGCTTTCTGAATTGAACATACAGGCAGATGCATATTTATGGGGAGTTTGCAAGTTCATTTACATCCTTGAGCTCGGAATGTGTGCGCATTATGCTAATGAGGTTCCTGAGAGTGCCGAGATTCCCGGTTTCCCTGGCGACCACATGGAGGTGTTTAAAATGTTGCTGAATGCGAACGGCTGCCCTTGAACGGGCCAAGGTTGGCCTTGTGTTTAACATGAACACTTCACCCCTCTGCAGTGGTGCTCCAATCACATTCACATTCACGACTGTGCCCGCACACACATACACACACACACGGGCAAACACACAATCACAGAGAGAGAGAGAGAAAGTTGTCATTTGATTGTATTTGGCAAAAAGGACTGTTCTAACAAGTTATTGAAAGTTGTTTTAGGGGGTAAATCATATGACTTAATTAAATCAATATATACTGGCAATCCGTGCAGCATCAAAATTAGGCAAGAAAATTTTAATAATTTAATCAGAGTCGGGGGCCTTGGCCAGGTATGCCATCTCAGCCGTCTACTCTTCAAATTGGCCAACATTGTCGGAAAATGCTTAGGCCCTGGTGTTAATCTCCACAATTCAGAGGTTAAATCATCTGATCTTTGCAGATGATCTGTGCCAACAGCACATGGTCTCTGGCAGAACTTGGACATGCTAAAGTAGTATAGTACTGCACGTGCTAACCAACGGTACACTGACTGCCTTTTAAGTACCTGGATGTGAACCGCAGTAGAAAACCCTTTTTTTCCAGAGATGCAGATTAAAGAGACCCCAGTTTTAACACGCAAAGGCCTCAGGACAAAAATGAATCAAAATAATTCAAGTCAAACCACATTAAAAATTACATTAGAAAACACAAACATAAGCACAACGCAGTGCTGTCTGGTCCGAAATCAAAAACTGTGCACCATTTTACATTTTACAACAGCAGTTACTGATTTAAACTCACAAAAACCCTTGACAAAGCCACAAACTCAGTGACCTGGCCATTGTGAAGTTCACAGCTAAATCTGTCTGATTGTACATGTAAAAGATTTGCAATCACTGCATCAGAGCAGAATCTAAGACTGAGATACACTACCTGACAACATTTCAGAAATTAGAAGCAATTAGAAAGAAATTTTATTAAATTGGTCATGTAACCTATGCCAGCCATCCTTTTGGGGGACCACAGAGATGTCTGAAGATTAGTTGGTTACAAGGTCAGCTGACATATTTAAGTTGACCAACCAACATAAAATATGCATAATTTTTTATGATAAAATTTTCCTTCTTGATTTTGTCCTGTTTACAATATGAAAATTGATATTTGAAATGAAAAAATATCTAAATAAATTTTTGGTGATGAAATATTTTGAGACAAAATGTTAGTGATGGATTGAGGATGTTTAAATTGCCATGAATATTAGTTATGTTTTTAATTTATAAATCATATGCATACATTTGCATGTTCTGTTGTTCTGCATCCTTGTCATTCGTTAAATGTCCATGTGTCCTCTCTGCATGTGTCAACTCCCCACCCCTCCCTGCAAACAAACAGATGCCAGACATTCCAAAATAATTAAGCGTGAAAGTAATCCTGAATTATGGCTTCAGGATCAACACCCACTCTTCAAGGGCTTGGGAGGGGAGATAATTGATACATGGACCCTCTTAACCTACTGTAATGCAAGAGAGTGAAAGGAAAAAGTACTGAAGCTAATTACTGAGGAATCCAGAAACACCTTAAGAGCAACATCATTGCATGCCATCCTACACTATGCCAAGATAATATCACTCATAGTTATTCATTAGTGTTAGTTAGCTAGGAAGCTAAAATAAACAGTATGTCAATTGAAAATGTTCATGTATAGTTAGCGGATGATAGCGGATAAGGATGTCAGAGCCTTGTGGCCAGAAGGATTTGTAGTACCTTCTATTTCCCATAAGCCATAGTTACATACTTTTGTAAGTATGAGTATTACAAATTGATTGATGCAGAATAATTTGTTTTGGGTTGATGCAATGATTTTGGGTTGAGTGATGTTTTAAGCCTTTTCACACTGCATTGTTCTATGCCCTGGGAAATCTTAACCCCAGGCTAAAACTGGTCCTGGGCTTGTTTAGCCTGTGTTCACACAGGAATTTGTTAGCCCTGGGCTAAGGCTTAACCCTAGCCTAAAGATTCACGCTTGTATTCCTAAGCCCTGGGATAACAGAAAAATACGACACAAGACCATTTACCATTCTATAAGTGAAGAGATACAAATGTTACGTTCTCATGTTACGACTCATGTTAAATGTTCATCACTGACAGGCGATGCTTACGCTGTCATGATCTCGCTGATATCAATTAATCAAGATGATCACCATGTTGGCTGTTGCTTTGAACATTTTGTTAAACCTACATAAAGATAGACAAAAACGCTGACGAGAAAATATTAACTAGAGCCGGAGAATGTGCAAAGTTTTTGATCAATTCCAAACGTCAGAAACAAAACTATGTTGTAGCTGTTGTTGATGGTACGCATCACGAGCATATGTAAATTTAGTAGAAGTGCAGCATTTGTGATGGGACAATTGACATTACTTTGTCACCATGTTTCTGGGGTTAGCCCCGAAAAGTCAGTGCTAACCCTGCTAGCAGGGCCAGCTAACCCTAGGCCAAGAGTGGTGCTAGCCTACTTCACAATAATGAATGCTTGCTTAGCCCAGGGCTTAGGAGGCGCTTTGCCCTAAGCTATGGTGCGTTGTGAACATGCCTTTTGAGGCATCTAAAGTCCTTGCAACAGTCACTCAATATTTTTAACTAAAGAATCTGCATAACTACATGTCTGCTGGTTCCAATTTCCAATACTTGGCTATATGAATTAGTTTAAGTTAGAGGGCCTGAGAAGAAATTAAGAAAGGCATTTAATGTGGTTGAACTTCAGGATAGAAAAAGTACCAATCTGCCACTGCCACAATTGTAAAATTTTGAAAAGTTGCTGAACCTATTTAAAGGTCAGATTGAAATTAAAAGCCACATTTCTAAATGTATAGGAAAAAATACAAACAGGCAATATCAGATCTAAAATGCAGGTTAGAATTATCTCTTTCTAGTGTTTTCATTTTTTACAATGTTGTCAGTATCAGTGTTCAAATTCAAAATGTGTTGTTTTGATTACATTTACGGTCAAGACGATACTCAGAAGGAAATTTTAAACATTAGTCCCCCTCTTTCAGTTTTTTTCAGTATTTGTATTTATGCATGCATATTTCTCCTGACTTCTATTGGGGGCCACTTTCATAATTATCTTAACTGGCTGTGTGTGACGAAGATGGCGAACAAAACACAGAGAAAAGAACAAGTGAAAACTTTCTGTTCCTTTATACATACAAAATAAACAAGATTAAAGCCAGCATCAGAGTGTTATAGTACTTTATACTGTTTACTATATCAGTATAAATTGGGATTCCATAGAATTTGTGTTGCGTCGCTGTGCGCGTGGGTGAAAGAGAATGCTTGGTGACTGTTGTGAAAGTTAAGAGCTCTGAAAATCACTGAGGCTTATAATTAAACATTAAAACAGGATCTTTAATATTAATGAAGTCTCAACTCCTGTCCTCCTCTCAGATCTCCCTCTTCATCTCAACCTACACCTCGCTCCATATATATCCTTTACCTTACACTATCCTTTGCTCCTCTATCCTC
This sequence comes from Esox niger, assembly GCA_016801105.1. Lineage (NCBI taxonomy): Eukaryota > Metazoa > Chordata > Actinopteri > Esociformes > Esocidae > Esox > Esox niger. Next base: position 133,031 of record JACXGJ010000014.1, on the reverse strand, counting down.
ACCCCTCCTCGCCCAACCCATTGTTTCCAGCTCTTCCTGATGTTTACATAACAGATTCCTCCCCCCGGATTCCTCTTTAATTCAATATGAGAAAAAAAATGTTTTGCTTTGGAAAATATGGGTCAGGTTGTTTCCCCAAATGTATAGTGTTGCCTCTCCCAAAGTTTTGAATTGGTGACACAGTCAATGAATATGAGTAGTGATATGTCTCTGTTCTCTGTGTGTGGGTTATCCTGTGCGTATATGTGAGCGTTTTACAAACCATACAACTGTGCAATCTTACTTCACATGCATACATAAGTGTGCTATTTGAACTCCAGTACTACTCCCTGCTGGAACGGCTGCCAATAATGAAAGTTACATAGATCAGCAGCAACACTGTCAATGGATTACCTATGCTGAGTCCAGGATTGCTTTTCAAATCGAACTCTACATCCTATCTAGTGTGCTACTTCTGACGATGGCCAATTGGAACATAGGGCTCTTGTTGAAAGTAGAGCACTTTTTAGTAAATACAATGCCCGCTGGGATTCAAAAATGGTTTGCAAAGATATAACTGAAGAAAAACTGTGTAATCTAAGCCACACTTGATCTTGATCAAAACGCCTTATCAGATTTGAGTAGTACTATTCAGCTCAATGTTAATCTTTGAGCGACATTTGATGTTTGACGAAGAAAAATAAATCCACACTGTAATCGGCATCAAACAGAGTGAGACGATAATTGAACTCTGTCCTTCCTTGAAGACTAGCCTAGTGCACATACAGATAAATGAAATGGAGAGAGGCTAGTTTATAGGGAGCCTTGATCTAGAGTCAGCCTCCCCACCCCCACATTCACCTTCCATTCCTTATAATTTGAATCACAGAAATCATGGAGCAACATACCTCCTTACATTATGAAGTACATAGACCACAACCCCAGACAAATACAGAAATTGCAGCATTTACTTGGCCTTTGATCGTTACAAATAATGCTGTACACTCGTTGGTGATTGTGATCGTCACATACCGATGGTGGGGTTGGCATTTTCTTAAGTAACTGACTTTACTCTGTGAGATCTGATTCTACAATAGGTTGTTAACAACACTGTATCAGTCGAACGACAAGGCGGAGAGAGTATTGACGGGAAAGAAAGAACAGAGAGCGAATGTCTCTTTTTTGACTTTCAATACATCATGCAGTTAAATCTCCCTTTGGAGAAGATGAGACGTCGTCGCTGTCTTTTCCGCAGAGGGGAGACGATGTCGGCGTATGTGACTGTTGTGCCCTCAGGCTGCCGACGTCTCCTGCTGTGCTGGAGCAATTCTTTGAACCACGGTCACACACACTAAAAGAAACACACACAAAGAGACAAAAAAAAAATACACAAAGGCAGTTCACTTCTGGTTCGACATTCTCACAACCCTGATTCCGCTACACAGGTAAACCTTACCCTCCCTTTGTGATTCTCCTCTCTAGTCTAGAGGAATCCTGTTGAGAACGATCCCCGGAGATGAACTGCTTGTCCTCTTAGCGTGAGAGATGTGTTTACGCCATGCTTAACCAACTGGCACGCTGAGACATACACATATAGTACTTGTCCCTCTTGTCTCTCTCGGTGGAGCTTTCTGTCCGTCTCCTGTCAATTTAGCGCTCATTCTGAATCTCCCTCTCTTTCGAGCTTCAATTTAAATTCAAACGAATATACACGTGCTGGTCATATAATTAGAATATCATCAAAAATCAAAAATGTATTAAAAAAGTGAAACTTGCATAACGTATACAGTCATTCCACACAGACTGATATATTTCAAGTGTTCATTCCTTTTATTTTTGATGATTATAACTGACAACTAATGAAAACCCCCAAATCATTATCTCAGAAAATTAGAATATTACTTAAGACCAATACGAAAAATTGATTTTTAGAAATGTTGACCAACTGAAAAGTATGAGCATGTACAGCACTCAATACTTAGTCGGGGCCCCTTTTGCCTGAATTACTGCAGCAATGCGGCGTGGCATGGAGTCGATCATTCTGTGGATCTGCTCAGGTGTTATGAGTGCCCAGGTTGCTCTGATAGTGGCCTTCAACTCTTCTGTATTGATGGGTCTGGCATATCGCATCTTCCTCTTCACAATACCCCATAGATTTTCTATAGGGTTAAGGTCAGGTGAGTTTGCTGGCCAATTAAGAACAGGGATACCCTGCTCCTTTAATCAGGTACTGGTAGCTTTGGCACTGTGTGCAGGTGCCAAGTCCTGTTGGAAAATGAAATCTGCATCTCCATGAAGTTGGTCGGCAGCAGGAAGCATGAAGTGCTTTAAAACTTCCTGGTAGATGGCTGCATTGACCTTGGACCTCAGAAAACACAGTGGACCAACACCAGCAGATGACATGGCACCCCAAACCATCACTGACTTCAAGCAATGTGGATTCTGTGCCTTTCCTTTCTTCCTCCAGACTCTGAGACCTTGATTTCCCAAAAAAATGCTAAATTTACTTTCATCAGAAAACATAACTTTGGACCACTTAGCAGCAGTCCAGTCCTTTCTGTCTTTAGTCCAGGCGAGAAGCTTTTGGCACTGTGTCTTGTTCAAGAGTTGCTTGACACAAGGAATGCGACAGCTGAAACCCATGTCTTGCATACGTCTGTGCGTGGTGGTTCTTGAAGCACTGACTCCAGCTGCAGTCCACTCTTTATGAATCTCCCCCACATTTTTGAAAGGGTTTTGCTTCACAATCCGCTCCAGGGTGCGGTTAACCCTATTGCTTGTACACTTTGTTCTACCACATCTTTTCCTTCTCTTCGCCTCTCTATTAATGTGCTTGGACACAGAGCTCTGTGAACAGCCGGCCTCTTTATCAATGACCTTTTGTGTCTAGCCCTCCTTATGCAAGGTGTCAATGGTCGTCTTCTGGACAGCTGTCAAGTCAGCAGTCTTCCCCATGATTGTATAGCCTACAGAACTAGACTGAGAGACCATTTAATGGCCTTTGCAGGTGTTTTGAGTTAATTAGCTGATTAGAGTGTGGCAATAGGTGTCTTCAGTATTGAACCTTTTCACAATATTCAAATTTTCTGAGATACTGATTTGGGGGTTTTCATTAGTTGTCAGATATAATCATCAAAATTAAAAGGAATGAACACTTGAAATATATCAGCCTGTGTGGAATGACTGTATACATTATACAAGTATCACGTTTTGAATGGAATTACTGAAATAAATCAACTTTTTGATGATATTCAAATGATGTGACCCGCACCTGTATGTGGAATTTCCAAAGTAAGTCAATCAATAACTAAAGTATTTATGTCCCTATCTCCCTTCCTTCTCTATTTTAACATTTACAAATTCAGAATGTTTCACAAAAAATCAGAATCACTATTAATTTGTGAACGTCTCTACCTAAAAGAAGTTGGTAAAATTGGAAAGACGTTGGTAAAATTGCCAGCAACAGAAGGGTTAACCGTAGTAAATAAATTTAGCACCATGGACAGAACAAGACTGGTCCCAGAGTAAAGGCCCACCAGTGATATGGCACAGTTCAGGACTGTCAACTGGACAGCTCCGCTTAGCTCTCTCCTCTTTCTCCCTGAGTGGTGGCTGGGAAAGCATATCTAATCAATTCCTCCAAAGTTACAGATTCAGTTTAGATTTTTAAAAAATTAGCATCTGAAAAGCTTTATTTTGCTGTAGCAATTATGCCAATTTGCATGACAATTGCGATAGTTTTGTCCAATTTGCCACAAAAAATGCATAGGCAATGGAAAAATATTTCATTGGCATCTTGCTTGATTGAACCTTTTTATGCAGTGAATGTGAATGTTCGGTGATTGGTTGAAATTGCGAGCCCTCCTTTTGTACTGCGTTGATGAGTACAATTTATGCAAAAAAAGTGCAGGAATTCCTGAAATATGCATACCATTGTTTAATTGACAGATTATTGTTGATTTTACTAAACGTTGCATGATCGCCTAGTGATTAGAGTGTTGGTCCAGTTACAGAAAGGTTGCTGGTTGGAATCCCTAAGGTTAAAAAGAAAACACAGAGTAAGAGAAAGACAAAAAGACAAAGCAAAAGATAGCAGAGAATTGACAGAAAAGGGTCAGACAAGGAAAAGAATGACAGACAGACATGAAAGAATGACAGACATGAAATGACGAACTGACAGAGGGAAGAAGGAAAGACCACAAGAAATGACAGGCAGCCTGACGGATGGACAGACATATACTTAAAAGAAAATTTAAAAATAAGAGAAAAAGCAGACAGGCAGTAGGAAATATTGTGAATGGAAACATAAAGCTAGAACTAGAATGCATACACCTAAGTACACACACACACACACACACACACACACACACACACACACACACACACACACACACAGAGCGAGCAAGAGCCAGGGGACATTATTAATGAAGACTGCCCCGAGGAAATGCTTGGGTGTGTGTGTGCTGGCTTGCTGACTGCATTTTAGTAGCTATTTGATATCGTTGTAATAGCCCAGTGGTTGAGAAATGACTACAGTTGACAGCTTTATGACAGTGTACTGACCTGCTGCGATTTAGAAGAACCCCCCTCCCCAAATCACGCGTTTGTATGGACAAACTCAAAACGTACACACCCACCCGTATGTAGACCAAATGATACTGTAGCAAATCCCTCAGAAGAGTTCATTTCATTTTTTAAAAAAGGGCCATGAAAATATTTAAAAATATTTCAGAAGGGAAGAAGAGCAATGTGGAAAATGTAGTGCCATGACAAACTCAAGGACAAACTCTAAAACTAGCACTGACAAATGGCACTGAATGAAAAATAAGAGAGCGTGAGAGAACGAGCGCAAAAGAGAGTGACAATCTTACAGAGAGGCACTGATACGTAATCATCAAAGGCATGCAGACAGAGGGAGTCCTTGCATGTTTTGATGCGATCAGACAGGTCTTTCTCATAGACATTCAGATGCATTAGGATCAGGGCTTTGCCACTAGCACACACCTGTTTTCTCGGAGCCCACGACAACACTGATTCAAGAACCATACAATGTTGTAGTTCTCGTTGATGGGCACAAAAACATTGTTTTGCTAGCAAGTAAACAAAAACAGAAATGCTCCAGTATTGGTCCAATGATTATAGAGCACATAAAAGATCCCAAACAACTGATTGTATGCAAAACAAACAACTTTTTTTCAAATGTTTTACAGAAATTTGTTTATATCCCTGCCAATAAGCATTTCTCATCGGCCAAGATAATTCATCCACCTGAATGGTGTTGTATATGAAGACATTTAAGCAAGATGATCATCCTACAGTTACACCTTGAGCTGGGGCAAATATAGGGGCCACTAATATGTGCAGTGGTGTCACACAACACAATGACACAGGCACTTCAGGTTTTGAAAAAGCGTGCAATTGGCATCCTGACTGTATACTTCATTGCTCTAGCTTGAGTCCCTACTGATGTTGTTTAGTGAGATTAATAGTACGTCTTACTGGCCTCACAATTGCAGACCATGTGTCAACACCTCAGCCATGACATCCACTTTGGCCATCTTCAAAACCTGCCCAAAGTGAGATCTTCTGCTACTGATTTAAGGGGACACCTAAATCACACGTCGGGCCTCAGAGAACAAAATATATTAAAGATCAAAATATGTACTGTACATTGTGCAATTCGTTGAGAACCAAATGACGTTACAAAGGTCATTGGAAAGCAACATCCCCAACCAATTGAGGGCTGGATTTAACTAAAAAATCTAAGCAAACATTTGAAATCACAAGTTGTTCCAACTCAAAATGTGACTCACTAGTTTGGCTCTATATGCCTCTGACAATGTCTGGGCTTGCTCTTGATGAGATGGTGTCCTGGGGGATCTCGTGGATCGGTGGCATGAGATGCACTGAAACATAACGCCCTTAGAGAATCTCAATTGGATTCAGGTCTGGGGAACGTGACAGCCAGTAAGTGGCATCAATGCCTTCATAATTTAAGAAACGCCTACACGCTCTGTCCTGCACCAGGAGGAACACCAGGGCCCGCTGCACCTGCGTAATGTCTGATGATGGGTCAGAGGATTTCATCCCATTACCTAAAGGCAGTCAGTGTCCCGTTGGATAGAACATGGAGGTTTGTGTGACCCTCCATGGATATGCCTTCCCAGAACATCACTGACCAAACGGTCATACTGGATGATGATGCAAGCAGCATGACATTCACCATGGTGTTTTCAGACTCTTTCACATCTGTCACATGTGCTCAGTGTGAACCTGCTCTCATCTGTACAGAGAACGGTGCGCCAATGGCGGACCTGCCAATTCTGGTGTTTTCTGGCAAATGCCAATCGAGCTACACAGTGCTGGGCTGTGAGAACCGGTCCCACTAGAGGATGTTGGGCCCCCAGCCACCCTCATGGAGTTTGTTTCTGAATATTTGGTCAGAAACATGCACACCAGTAGCCCAATGGAGGTCATGTTTTAGGGCTCTGGCAGTGTTGCTCCTGTTCCTCCTCCCACAAATGAGCAGATAACCGGTCCTACTGGGTTGATGCCCTTCTACGGCCCTGTCCAGCTCTCCTTGTGTAATGGCCCGTCTCCTGGTATCTCCTCCATGCTCTTAATACTGTACTGGGAGACACAGCAAACAGTCTTGCAATATGGATGTGCCATCATGGAGGAGCCAGACTAGCTATGAACTGAATGGGATGTAGGTACCGCCTCATTCTATCATGAGTGACAACGCAAAACTAGAGAAGAACCATTCAGGAAGGATAAAGAGAGAGCAAATTGTCAGTGGCGACCACCTGCAAAACGATTCCCATTTTTGGGGTTGTCTTGCCGTTGCCACTCCAGTGCACCTGGTATCGCTTACATAAGTGCAGGTGAATCAATGTCACCTGCACAAAAACAGGTGACATTGATTCACAATCGCTTATCCTTCCTAACTGGACAGCTTGATATGCTTGAAATGTAATTGACTTGGTGTTATACAGTGATGATTACGTGTTCCCTTAATTTTTTTGAGCAGTACCTCCACGCCACATGAAGACATCATTAAATAATGTACGTCAAGTCCAACAGTCAGTCATTTTATGACGAGAAATATTGTTGTAGTTGGAGCATGTTTCGACAGCCGTGAACATGCTCCAGCACCATGCAATCCTGTTTTTTTCAGAGCGTAACACTATTCCTCACACACTGCCAAGGACAGAGTGCGAGAGAGCAGCATTAAGAAGAGATGGAACAGATGGTTAAAAAACAGGCTAGGATGGTGTGAAAGAAGAAAGAAGAAAAACACTTCGATTTGTTTTTTGACCTGGCTGACAGCGAGAGGTTGATCCACGTACGGTGGCTAGCTTCATTAGCAGCAGGCCGTCTTCCTCCCTCCCAGCATGCACTTTGTGCCGAACACACGTACACCCACATACTACATATGCACACAGGCACACACGCAGGCATGCATCCGAGCGTCTAAACGGTATTGAGTGGCCGCCATGCATGACGATGAAAAGACAGGCAGGATTGGATTCTAACGCCTTCCATTAAACTGATCAATAAGGCCCATTTCAGTTCTGGGGGAGCGAGAGAGGAGCATAAAGAGACTGGGAGAAACATAGAGAAAGTGATGGAGAGATAGAGAATTGGAGACGGAGGGAGGAAAGGTAAGAGAGACAGAAAGAGGGAGGCAAAGAGACAGGGAGAGACAGTGACAGAGCCATGTTGGTTTGAGTGATGAGGAGAGAGATAAGAAAATAGGGAAAGGGAAAATGTGTGTGACTGTCTGTGGATTGCCGTAGCAAGGGTTTTGGAAAGTCACATGTGGTAGGTGGGGCAGCAGTACTGGAGAGGATGAAAGATGCAGACGGAGAGAGACAGCTTGTATGATAAGTGTATGTGGGGACCCGATGTGCCCACTACCCACAAAACTAGGTGGAAAGATATCTTCACTTCTTAACCAGGGCAAGGACCAGCACCTGACGTTATCTTCATTGCTCACCAGCCACTGTGGCTAGTGGTTTTCCAAGGTTACTAGCCACTCAGTCTTTTCACTAGCCACCATTTTGTTGTTTGGGAATACATTTTTTGACTATGGTGTGCTACATCTTATCCTGTCTTGTTCACTGGTTCAGTGACTAATGGACAAATGTGGTACCGTACTCTACTGGACACACCTCTGTAAAATACTTTATACAATTTGACTACACACTTGAACAAGCTATAATAATGTTAAATATGCCCTGTTGTCCATATCCATATTGAGCAGCTAATGCACACTACAATATCCTCCCTAATATCAACCAAAATATGCAAGCAATATATTTATTCTTAACATAACCTAGAACTATTAACATGTTAATGTCTATTTATGTTATGCTATGTCCTTGTTATAGCCTTGCATAAAAAACAAAACAGAGATGTATTTATTATAGCCTTGTCAAGTCATTTTTTCCCGATCCTTGCCTTGACGCCACATCGTTAATCTCCTTCGAATTCTTTCAGCTGTACTTTGCTCTGCTGCTGTCGCTTATCCAGCGTCTGCACGTTCATCTATGTATATTGTTAGTAACTTAAATACGTTAATTATATATTTTGTTTACTTTATATATTGCATATGTAGGCTAATGTTTTTCGTGATAGTACCCATACCCTAATCTGATGGTTTTTTCACCAGTCATCTTCGTTGTCTCGCATTCACTCTTTAAAAACAAATCTGTTATTTTAGGCTATTAAAGGTCGCCTGAAAAGTTCTAAATATTTTTGGTGGATTAGATGTAGTTTGGCCTTATTAAGTTTAACGGATATTTTAATGGAATATTACACTCAGAGATGTCTGGACTGGTGTGGTCCTGTATGCAAGGTTGCCAGAGTATATTGACCATAATCTGTATTCTGCTGCAGACTCCAGAAAAAAAATCTACCCGCCCAAGCCCATGAAGAAAACCTGAATTGTGTAGAAACACAACCCATTAGGCAACAGTCAATATGGAAAAAGTTGACTCCTACAGTCATTTTAGCTGCGGTGTTTCGCTGGTATTTTGTATATGAGCGCAAAATCATGGTTTACCATGCCAACACACAGAGGCAGTTTGAGATTTTGGGATGGCTGTTGCCTTTGAGCTTTGAATTCCAGAAAAACCCTGTGTATAGATATATAGAATGCCACCCGCCAAAGAGGCTAGTAAGAGTGACTGCGTTACATGCCACAACCAAATTCTACCAGGGCAGCTGCCTCAAATTGGGCACAACCAAACCAAAGTGCAGGAATGCCTAGAGACATCCCCAATGTCAGGCCCTGACTATCACCACTAGACCCCCATAGAGATGCCTAGGGGCACCTCTATATTCAGTACCAGACACAATGTGTAATTACAGCGGCAATATTTGTGACCCGCTGACATTATGTAAGGACAACCAGTGGAGCACAAACAACATTCTGGACTTTACCCATATACATGCCAAATTTTCTCTTGTCATTCACTCAAAACTATTGGCACATTTTACATTATCGTATATAGCAATAACATAATATACAACCACATTTCCAAAAATTGAGGCGGTCTAATAAATAGAAATAAAAAAGTGCAAAAAAGCGCTAATCATTTAAACCCTATATTTTATAGAAAATAGTACAAAGACAAAACAACAATTTTTGAAACTGATACATTTTCTTATACATTTTCTTGTTTCTTGAAACATTTATGAAATTGATGCCAGCAACACATTTCAAAAACGTTGGGACAGAGGCAAAATAAGACTGGAAATGTTGTGTAATGCTAAAAATCTAAACCTGGTGGAATATCACAAAACAAACTAGGTCACTTGGCAACAGGTCTGTAAAATGATTAGTTATTAAAAGATCATTCCAGAGAGGCTGGGTCTGTCAGAAGTGAGGATAGGGAGGGTTTCATCACTCTGTGAAGGACTGCACTGACAAGAAGTGCAACAATTTGAGAGACCATCCGGCTTGATATCAGCAGACAGTGTAAAAGCCAGCACCGTCATGGTATGGGGGTGCATTAGTGCACATGGCATAGGTGACTTGCACTTCTGTGAAGGCATCATAAATTCTGAACAATATATACAGGTTTTGGAGCAATATTCGCAGCCATCTAAACAACGTGGTTTCCAGGGAAGGCCTTGCTTATTTTAGCAAGACAATGCCAAACCACATGCTGCACAAATTACAACAGCATGGCTCTGTGGTAAAAGAGTTTGGGGGCTAAACTGGCCTGTCTGCAGTCCAGACCTGTCATCCATTTAAAACATTTGACTCATTATGAACTGAATATTATGACAAAGGACACTAAAAGATAAGCTGCTGTAATCCCATATTAAGCAAGAATGGGAAAACATTTTACTTTCAAAGCTACAGAAATTGGTCTCCTCAGTTCCCAAACGTTTTACAGAGTGTTATTAAAAGAAGAGGTGATGCAACACAGCCGTAAACATGCCCCTGTCCCAACTTTTTTTAAATGTGTTGCTGGCATCAAATTCAAAATAGGCATATATTTTAATAAATACAATAACATTTCTCATTTTAAACATTTGAAATGTTGTACTACTGGTCTGTTCAATATAGGGATTCAATTATTTGCACATAATTGTATTCTGTTTTTATAGAAATTGTATGCAGCTTCACAAATATGGGGAAACAGGATTGTATCAATAAGCCATCCTTCTAAAAAAAATGTACACTTTATTTTTGTTTTGAACTTGGGTATTTATAAAAGGATTTTCTTTCAACTTGCATGGGTAATGTAAACAATTGTTTTCAAAACCAGTAAACCCTTTAGAGTCAGGTGTTGGTGTTAGATTGAGTTTAAAGGTTCGGGTTAGGATTAGGGTCAGGTTTAGTTAAAGTTAGGTTTAGAGCTGGAAGATAGGGAGATTTGATTTCTGGGTTTCAAGTTTCCACATACATAGAAGAACAGTTATAGGTGTGTGTGGGACTATGTAGCCATGTTTATTGGTAAAATGAGGTTATGTTGGAGAGAGTGTGAGCGTGAACAAGAGGGACAGTGTGTTAGAGAAGGAAAGGGACAGAGAGAGCGAGACAGAGGGACTGAGATGAAGACAGAGAAAGATTTAAAGAGAAATGGAAGTAGAGAGAGACAGTGAGATAGATAAAGGTGCAGCAGGGGCTACAATGGCAGTCTGTTTAAAAAGAAAACATCTCTTCCAGCCTCTGATTTCCCTGGAGACGGAGGGAGAGAGAGACAGTGAGGGAGGGAAATTTGTCCTAGACAATATCGAGTACCGTTTGTCTCACTCTCCTGTCTTCCCTCTTTCGCTCTCATCATCACCTTGTCGTATTCTCTCTCTTATTTTCTCTAACTCTCATTTATAATGTTTCATGAAAATCCACAAATCACATTACATCAAAAAGGATTTAAACATTTTAAGGTGGCTGACAGAGGAGATATTTCTCTCCACTATAATCCAGTTACTATTTATAGATATAGTGCATTATACCAGGGATAGGTAACCTAGGAGCATGGCCTTAATCTTGAAGACTACTCATGGGAGGAGTAGCTCCTTTAAAGGTTGAAAATATAAATACACAACAGTTCAAAATGTAAGGGTTACTTAGAAATGTCCTTATATTTGAAAGAAATGCAATTTATTTCCATAAAAATAATATGAAATGTATCAAAAATACAGTGTAGCCATTGTAAATGTTTTAAAGAACTTTTGACGCTGGAAACAGCGTATTCTTTCATGGAGTATCTACATAGGCGTACAGAGGCCCATAATAAGCAATAGTGGGTTCGATTACAAGGTCTAAATGGCCAGAATGAAGATCTCATATATCACGGATGTAGTATCTAAGCATTAACAACTACAATATGAATGTATGGTTCATTAGAAGTGAATGCCTAGGTATTGAGAATAACAGACAGTTAAGATTCTCCCTGTTGGTTACGCTCTGGTAACCACAGGAATGGTTACATTGACCATTTGGTGTGGGGGTTAGTGTCTTGGCTTTGCTAGGGAAACATGCCCCTCAAGGTATTTAACAGCTTGTACCCCACATTACAGTTGAGAGAGTAGAAAGAGACAAAGAGAGTAGGGAAGAGTTTGAGCCTGTAACATCATGTGCTAATAGACTATCAATATGCTGCAATAAACATTGAATACTCTCTCCCTTGACAACCGAGTACGCAAGTTATTATTACTACCACTATACGACATGGCTGATTTCTAACACAGAGTACAACTCTTCTCCCAGAACAGCGCAAACTGTCTCTAACCAGAAGAGATGTGGGAGGCCCCGGTGCACAACTGAGTGAATACATTAAGAGTGTGAAGTTAGGGAAATGGACGCCTCACTTGTCCTCAACTGGCAGCTTCATTAAATAGTACCTGCACAACACAATGTGTCAACATCAACAGCAAAGAAGTGACTCCTTTCAGGCAGAGTTGCAAAGGGAATAAAAATCAGACTGGCCAATAAAAAGAAGAGATTACGACGAGGAAAAGAACACCGACACTGGACAGAAAATGTTTTATGGACAGACAAATCTAAGTTTGAGTGGTTTGGATAACAAAGAAGAACATTTGACGCAGACCTTATGAAAAGATGCTGGAGGAGTGCTTGACACCATTTGTAACGCATGGTGGAGGCAATGTGATGGTCAGGGGGTGCTTTGGTGGTGGGAAATTGGGGGATTTGATCTTGAAGAAGGAACGCTATCGTACTCCATTTTGCAACAACATGGCATACCCTATGTACAGCACATGGTTGGAGCCAATTTCCTCCTACAACAGGACAATGACACAAAGCACAGATCCAAACTATGCAAAAAATATTCAGGGAAGGAGTAGTCAGCTGGTATCCAGCACAACTGCACGTAGCAACAGTTGTGTAGGCTGGTAGCATTATAACTAGAAAAAAATGTATGCTCTGCGCTCAGGATGAACATCTGCATCTCTCTTCTGTCACCCCATCGCTCTCAATTTTCAAGTTAACTACAATACAAACCATCCTTTTGAACATTGCTAGCTAGCTGTGTTACCACACTAGTCAGTTAGTGTATTTGGATCAGTTTCTACAATTTTCAGTGAGAAAGACTACAATGAGTAAGACTACATCACATTGAAGGGTGTAATCAATGATTTCATTGTTAAGCAAATTGCACCTGAACAAATCTAATTCTAGAAGACCAGAATTTCCTCAGCTAGGGGATTCTGCAGTCAGACAGGGGGGACAGACAAGTGTAAGATACCTTGAGCCTATGGAGGACTATCTCATCTCCCTTGTCCATTCTGCCCCTGCTAAAACCATTCGGTTTCCTTGCAACTCTATCTGTTGTAGACTGAAAAAAATCCCAACCTACAATACAAATGTCTATGATAATCATAATTGACCATCACGTATTACTAATAATCATGTGTATACTGTTTAGACAGAAAAGCACTATAGTTGAATGAATAAATTGTTATAATTATTGTTATTAATTCAATTAAACTAGCTATAGAAAGGGGGGACATGCCAATAATATTACACAAAAGAGCAGCAACACTTATTGTCACTCATCTTGTGGTGTTTTATAGTGTGTTGCCAGACTACAGCTTTCTTTGTTCTCATCTAATAGGATTGGTAATATTTCCTTATGACAGGATTTTAAAAGGTTTTATTAAAGATTTACATTTGAGGGAGTAATCTTTTGTTATTGTTCTGTATTTTGTGCATGTTCTGAAGTGCTGCTCTGTTTCTGGAGCTTTAATAGTGCACTGTTTATGCAGCCTTTCCTGTTCAGGAAGACAGTTTTTCCTGTGTCAACCTTTCTGAATGGCAAGGCTGTGTTCACTGAGTCTGCACTTTGTCAAGGTTCTTCTAAGGTTTTGCTCGGTAACCATGGTCAAATGGTTTGCCATGGTGTATGGTCTATTTAGAGTCAGACAGCACTGCATCTTGCTGCAAGTTTGTGTTTCCTATATAACTTTTTGTTTTGGCTGTGCTGTAATTTTTGTTCAACTTACTAAATGGATGCTCAAGGCCTAAGGCTTCAGTTTAGTAGGAAATGAAATGTATTCATGGTATTTAACTGGTATTTGACCAGGTATGTCAGATGAGTATCAATTCTAATTTGAAATAAAGACCTGGCCAAAGCAATACAATTGCAACCGCACAAGAAAACCAACTACAAAAAGTAAAAGAAAATACAAACAAATATATATGGGAACTCAGGCTCGGGACCAGATTGAAAAAGGGACTTTTATTTTCACGCAGCTCCCGGCAATGCAGGGCTTGGTAATGATATGAGTGTGTCACTATATTATGTCTCCAAAAACTAACTTTTTCATAGTTGCTATTACTAGTAGTTATCCTCTGGAAAATGTGGAGAATCTCACAGAACTGAATGCTGGGTTCCATTGTCCAAATTATGTGTCCCAATAAGGGTTGCTCACTACCACAGAGAACATTTAATTTAATAGCATATTCAAATACATTTTAGCCACATTGGAACGGCTAAAATGGGTATGTAAACATCCATGGGTAAGTAAACTTTTGATCAGGGAAATAAGCCAAACAACTATGTTATAACAAATGGCTTCATATGATAAGGGTTGCTCACTACCACAGAGAACATTTTATTTAATAGCATATTCAAATACATTTTAGCCACACTGGAACTTATTCAGTGAGGGGTATTTTTTTGTGAAGGGTTTACTGCCATGACCCAAATGAGGCACTACTTATACAGCAAGTCAGGGTTTGCAGTAGGCTATGTGTAGACAAAGGTCAACAATAAAGAGATTTTACGTCTACATTGTGAACACAGGGACTGAGGATTTTTCTAGAATGTCTGGCAATGTATTAAAAAAAGTGTTGAAGTACACAGGACTGACACTGCAACCTTGGTTGAAGCCCCACTCCTGTTAAATAATTTGTTAACTTTCTTGTCAAATTCAATGATTCACAATTTAATTAATCCATGATCTCATTTTTAACTGCCTCCCACTGTCCATCCCTTGGTCAACAGACCAATTGACGTTGGTCTCTCTTTAGTAACCCAGACAAAGAAGATGCGGAGATGGGAGTCTGAACCCTGGAATATTAAAAGACTTATGGCACAGGGTCAGCTGACCTGCACTTTCAGACTCACTCACGATGTGTCACAGTACCAGTAGCCAGTCTGTGAGTGGCTGACACATACAATGTACAAAATCATTCCAGATGGAGGGGATTTGTGAACATTGCAGTTTGATAGGAGATAAAGAATGGTCCCTCACATTTGCTTGGGTTCCATTAACATATTACCCAAGAGAGTGAATTCAAGTGGACAAGATACTCTGAGTGGTATATGGATGACTAAAATAGCAATGTCCCTGATTATATTTCCAACGTTGATACCTTTTCTAAAAGTTGCCATAAACCTGTGTTCAATAAAAAAATATTATAAACTTCTGTTTAATAGTTTGTGGTTTCTTTGCAATGTCCTTGATTTCGAAAGAAAAGCATTGTTTTTGTCCTTTAAAATGACATCAAATTGATCAGAAATACATTGTAGACATTTTGAATGTTGTAAATGACTATTGTAGCTGTAATTGGCTGATTTTCAATGGAATATAGGTTTACATAGGTGTAGAGGCCCACAATCTATCACTCATGTTCCAATGGCATTTTGTGTTTGCTAATCCAAATTTATTATTTTAAAAGGCTAATTGATCATCAGAAAACCCTTTTATGATGGTTAGCACCACTCATTCCTTTATTGTTCTGAGAAATAAAGGTTATTCCATGCGTGAAATTGCCAAGAAACTGAACATTTCATACAATGAGGTACTACTCCCTTCACAGAACAGCACAAACTGGCTCTAACCAAAACAGAAAGAGGAGTGGTAGGCCCAGGTGCAAAACTGAGCAAGGAAAAATACATTAGTGTTTAGTTTGAGAAACAGATGCCTCACAGGTCGTCAACTGGCAGCTTCATTAAATAGAACCCGCAAAACACCAGTCTCAACATCAACAGTGAATAGGCGATTTAAGGATGCTGGCATTCTAGGCAGGGTTCTTCCTCTGTCCAGAGTCTGTGTTCTTTTGCCATCTTAATATTTTCTTTTAATTGGTCTGAAATATGGCATTATCTTTGCAACTCTGACTTGAAACATTGAATGTGTATACAGTTATGCTCACAAGTTTGCTTACCCTCAGAGAATTGGTAATATACAGTGGGGAGAACAAGTATTTGATACACTGCTGATTTTGCAGGTTTTCCTACTTAAAAAGCATGTAGAGGTCTGTAATTACCTGAGGTCTCCACCCATTACCTGTATTAACATCGACTGTTTGAACTCGTTACCTGTATAAAAGTCACCTGTCCACACACTCAATCAAACAGACTCCAACCTCTCCACAATGGCCAAGACCAGAGATCTGTGTAAGGACATGAGGTAGACCAACACAATGCTGGGATGGGCTACAGGACAATAGTCAAGCAGCTTGGTGAGAAGGCAACAACTCTTGGTGCAAGTATTAGAAAATGGAAGAAGTTCAAGATGACTGTCAATCTCCCTCGGTCTGGGGTTCCATGCAAGATCTCACCTCATGGGGCACCAATGATCATGAGGAAGGTGAGGATCAGCCCAGAACTACATGGCAGGACCACGTCAATGACCTGAAGAGAGCTGTCTCACACAGTCTCAAAGAAAAATATTAGTAAAACACTACGCCGTCATGAATTAATATCCTGCAGTGACCGCAAGGTCCTCCTGCTCAAGCCAGCACATGTCCAGGCCTGTCTGAAGTTTGCCAATGACCTTTTGGATGATCCAGAGGAGGAATGGGAGTAGGTCATGTAATCTGATGAGACAAAAATATAGCTTTTTGTTCTAAACTCCACTTGCCGTGTTTGGAGGAAGAAGGATGAGTACAACCCCAAGAACACCATCCCAACTGGGAAGCATGGAGGTGGAAACATCATTCTTTGGGGATGCTTTACTGGAAAGGGGACAGAACAACTGCACCGTACTGAGGGGAGGATGGATGGGGCCATGTATCGCGAGATCAACAACCTCCATCCCTCAGTAAGAACACTGAAGATGAGTCATGGCTGGGTCTTCCAGCATGACAACGACTCAAAACACACAGCCAGGGCAACTAAAGAGTGGCTCCATAAGAAGCATCTCAAGGTCCTGGAGTGGCTTAGCCACTCTCCAGACCTGAACCCAAAAGAAAATCTTTGGAGGGAGCTAAAAGTCTGCATTGCCCAGCGACAGCCCTGATCCTAAAGGATCTGGAGAAGGTCTGTATGGAGGAGTGGTCCAAAATCCCTGCTGCAGTGTGTGAAAACCTGATCAAGAACTACAGGACACGTATGAGCTCTATAACTGCGAACAAATGTTTCGGTACCAAATATTAAGTTCTGCTTTTCTGATGTATCAAATACTTATGTCATGCAATAAAATGCAAATTAATTATTAAAAAATCATACAATGTAATTTTCCGGAATCTTTAGATTCCGTCTCTCACAGCTGAAGTGTACCTATGATAAGAATTACAGACCTCTACATGCTTTGTAAGTAGGAAAACCTGCAAAATCAGCAGTGTATCAAATACTTGTTCTCCCCACTATATGTACATTTGTAAAGAAAACATGAGCGAGAAGGCAAAACACAATAATTTTATTTCTTATGGGATTCATATTCAACTATAGGTCATAAAATAATGGTACAATCGTAAAACAAACCATGGCAACAAAGAAAGAAATGAAGTGAACCCTGTTCATAAGTCTGCATACCCTTAGTTCTTAATACTGTGTATTGCCCCCTTCAGCATCAATGTGCAGTCTTTTGCTATAGTTGTCTATTAGGACCCAAATTCATGCAGGTGGTATAGCTGTCCATACGTCTTGGCAAAATGTCTCCCGGTCATGCAAAGTCTTTGGTCGTCTGGCATGAAGTTCCATTACCTTGTTACGCAAGAAATGTTGACAGTTCTTTTCTGATCCCCCATTGCTCAGTATCTAGCCTGCACAGTGCATACACGTTGGAACTAACAAACTCACTGAGTATTTATACACAGACACTAATTGCAATTTAAAAATCCACAGATGTGGGAAATTCACATTAAATTGCCATTTTCACCTGTGTGTCACCTTATGTGTCTGTAACCAGGCCAAACATTCAAACTTTTAATCAGGGCCATTTGGGTGATTTCTGTTATCATTAGGATTTTAAAAGAAACCAAACAACTATGTTATAATAAATGGCTTCATATGATCACTATCCTTTAAAAAAAAAGAGTATGCAAACATATGAGCACAACTGTGTGTGTGTGTGTGTGTGTGTGTGTATGTATAAATGTGTATATATATATATATAACACAGAATATATAAAAATGTATTTTAGATAAATGCTGTATTTTCTACGTTTGCTGGATAAAAATAGGAGACATGAAATAGCTGATAATCCTGAAATAGCTATGGACTATTTTTATCTGCCCAGATTCTAATTAATATGTGGACAACATTGTATGAAGGACGTTACTGATGGTGATGCGAGCCAATGCAAACAAGCAATAGCACAATGACTACACATGCAGGCTAAAATGCAAATTAATTTGGACTTAAAGAACTGCCCCTTTAAGTCCTGTAGCACACTATACAGTGAAGTACATTTGCCTGTTCTTGTCATCACACGCATAAAATAGGGACAGCTGCAATGTGTAAACATCCTATTCCTGCAGATAAAGCCGTCTCCATGGTATCACCCTGCAATGGGTGAAACCGTATAACACCATCGCAGCGCAATCGTGCCTGACATGTTCACAATCTCATCTGATTTTTTTTATAAATGAATAAATTCATAGTTAAATAAACCACAGCCACAACACGAGAGAATAGAAAGCCCCTGGTACGTCTAGTTTCTGCGAAGGTGTCACGCGCAAGGCACAGAAAGGCATAGCACCCTAGAAGCACAGTATGGGCTTAGGGCTGGCACAGATGGCATCTTACAGCAAATTTTACAATCATACCCACCGTGTGCCAGCCTCTGGGGGCACCAATTGCTTCCAGGAGACACAGACAACATTAACGAGGCAGAGAAAATCTGTCTTGCTGGTGGGTGTGTGTCACGACAGTGAGCAAGCGAGACAGAGAAAGGGAGGGAAGCAGTGAGGAAAATGGAGACAAAAAGAGGGACAGACAAGTGGATACATGGATTTGAATGAGCCAGAAAGTTAGAGGGGTGAGAAAGAGGAGAGCAGAGAGGGAGAGATAGGGAGGGATAGGGAAATAGGCAAAGGTATTCTCTTCCTCTTTGAGTCTTTCCATCTCTCTTATCTCACTTCCTCTTCCTTAACTGTCTTTCTCCCTCTCTGTCTTCCCTCACTTTTTCTGCCTCTCTCCGTCGCTGTCTGTGTTTTCTATTTCCCTCTCGGTATTCTCTCTCCCTTACTGTCTCTCACTTTCTCCGCTCTCTCTGTCACTCCCATTCTATCTCTTTCCCTCTCATCCTCTCTTTGGCGTACCCTTTTTCTCTTTCCCCACACTCATTCAGCAATCAATCAATACATCTAGGATAAATCTGTTCTTCTGAAAGGAATACCATGTGCATCCCCCTACAGTACCTTCAATCGCATTTGAGGCATGAAACCAGCTCATCCCTTGAGCAGGATCAGTGTGCTCAGCACTGCTCATTGATAAAACAAGGATGTGGATCCGCATGTAGAACGTCATTTAAGCAATCTGTTTTTTACCCATCAGCACTCTGGTGCAGCAGCTGTTGCGTTTTGCGGTATTGATGTGGTAATAAAGTAGGGTTGACATCAATTTTGTGACACCCTTTTTATGGTCGCATTTACATCCAATGACATTTTGGAAAAGAGTTTAGAAATGGCTATAATTGTGTTACACTGTAAAGCCATCTAAGAGAATGTTTAAGCAGCCAGCAAACTTCATAATGCCGACTAAAACACTGAAATTCCTGCGTCATGTTCTGTGTTTCTGTTGTTTTCCCAAGACTCTCTATGACACAGCAAGAGCGACAGAGATACTCGGTTGATGTAAGCACAATGCAATACACTCCGTTTGCAAGCAGAAGAGATTTTGAATCGGGCTAATGCTCAGTAATGCTGTGATGTGACAGCTATAATTGAGAAATCTCCCATGCAGGAGCAGACTTACAAACAGTGAGAATGGAACAGCCAAATATGCATGAGCATCATTCCAATCAGGAAAAAAATAAGGAATACACACACTGGCAAATACACAGACGCAAGCTGGTATCCACATGCACACACACCCTTGCCTGGGGCATTCACCATGACAGGAGAGAACAACATACACAGAGGCTACAGCGACAGGTATATAAACACAGTGAGGGGTTAGTTAATATTTAATAGTGTTTCTCCTGGACTGTCAGCTGTGGTGGAAGAGTCGAGGCTGCATCGTGCGTGTGTTGTTGTTCCCCTCCTGACAGGCTGAACGATCCCAGGCGAGGCCTCTGGCAGCAAGACTGATGTCAAACAGAGAGCTGAGCACGAGGCTGGGTCAGGGATATTCGCCGTCGCAGCAGCTCAGCGGACTGCTCGAAGGCGCAGTGAGTGGCCACGCCCGGATGCCCGCTGCTGTCTCCAAGTCATTTACCCCCCATAGTAACATCCATCCCGGCAAAGGAAAAGACAAGCAGATCTATGTACTGCATTTTGCTATTTAGCCATGTTCAAGGGTACAAAGACACAGTTCCCACCTTGTTCGCTTGGGGTTTAAAACCAGCGACCTTTCAATGACGGTGCCTGGACTCCACCCTTCTTTTGTTTCCTTTACCTCCATCCCATTGGCCTCTACCACCCGCTGCTGTTATTCTAGGCCACCTTTCTCGACGCTTGCTCGCCTCGATGTCTACCTTGCCATTTGTCATGCACCAATACCACCCATTTGCACTTCACCCCTCCATGACTACCTCTTTCACATCTTCCCCTCCCTCTCTCCCACCCACTGCACACATGCAGACACACACACACACACACACACACACAGATGAGCACATGCCCTAACAGGCAGTGAGCTCATAAACAGACACAAAAGGGTAGGCATGCATTGCAATGCAAAGTAGCAGCACTGCTCATTGCGCATTGGGCATGCACTCATGGATTAACATAGAACGCTAATAAAGCGAGCACAATTGACACACACCCAGACACACAATCACACGCAGAGCACACACATACACACAAACGTGAACAACCTGGTTCAGCATATGGTCCCGACCCACACACACACACACACACACACACACACACACACACACACCCAGACGCACAGAGGACTGTAAAGCTCATGGCATTGAGACATTGTGAAAATGCACTTGAATGTGTGACTCCCTAACGTCAGCATTCTTACAACACCTTTCAGAGACCAAAATGGACTCACTCTGGTAAGGACTAGCAGTAATAAAAGGCATTTTTTTCATTTCTATAATACCCAGCATGCAACTAGTGTGGGCCAGGCATCTCCAGCTCCAAGGATCCGTTCCAAAGGGCATGCCATTCACCCAGGCCGTCCTAGTGAATAGTAGTGCACTACATACTGAGTAGAATGCCATTTAGGACTAATACAGGGTTTCATAGTTTATTCTGTACTCAGGTGTTTGACAGGCCAGTGCTCTTTGCATATCCGTGTGAAATGCCTTTTCGTCTGGGTGTCTGGAAATCAGTAGGCGGTGATGGGAATGTGTTAGCGCCTGCAGCTTAAGCCTATCAGCACCAACAGCAACAAGCACACACACCCACACATATAAACACAAACAGACAAAAGCAATAGCAGAACACAAACATGTTGCCCTGCCACGTTTTGGACCTCTGACTTGCACTCCGTCCTCAGTAATTGTTTAGGACAAAGAGGGGCATAGGGTTAACTATGAGGTCATCACAGAGATATTTATCTTCCTGGAGCCAGGGCACGCACAACTACACAAACGCGGGACTCACACAGAACAGACAGACTGTCAGCGACACATTTGTGCGCGCACACAGAGCAGTAGAGTGACAAAATGCAAACACTGTTAGACACATGACTTAGGCACACACGCCATACAAAGAGCCTGAAATCCAGATCTTTGCCCCCCTATGTAGATGGACTGAAGCCAAATCAATCATTAGCTCACAAGACAATACCACCAGCGGCAGATTAGCTGTGATAGCATCACCGGCCCCACATTACAAACAAAAGCTCATCTGTCTCGGGCTGCCACAGGGCAACATGCATGACTCACACATTTCCAATCAGGCTTACCTATAGCAAGTGTCCTCATACTGCTAACATACCTCAGAAGCAAACAGACCCAAATACATGCAAGCACGAATGGCAATGCGTACCAGAAGAACAAAATAAACTGCAAAATACTTCAAATCTCTTTCAAGCCGCCCAAAACATAAACAAATCTCTCTCCTGGACCACCAATGAGATGGGTCCTACAGCATTAGTCCACAACCTTACTAAGCATTAACATCGGAAGATGTAAACGGCATCTGTAAATGTGTAAGAGGTGCGAACGGCAATCAGCATGTGCACTAATGGTGTTTAGAATTTGGTGTTCAAATTAGACACATCACAGACAATTATCCACCCAGACCCCATTAACTACTTCACAGTAATTTACTCCATTTGACACTGTTTACAAACAAAATGTTCACAAAACCATTAAAGCGCCACTAGGCGGGGCAACCAACACTCATAGAAACAAGGGTTCTAAAAGCATTCTTTACAAAGGGTTCTTCCGAGAACAATTTTCATGGTTTCAAGAACTCTTTTTAATAGTCAAACGTTCTTTGTTAGGCAAAGACATATTATTTGGAAGAAAACATTCTACATAGAAACCTTCTAGATCTGAATAAGAGATTTCGTTTATCATAAATACGTTAAGCTATTGCCACAGAATTAGTGTTTATGTCTGTGGTAATTCTTCAAATGTTAAAGACGAAATATGAGGCATTTTATAAATATTACTTTTCCTAAAATAGAGGACGTTTTCCAGTGTTCTGCTTGAGAGCTTTAGCATTACCAACAGATGAAGAGAAAAACCCTAGACCAGGGTCCTTAGAGAGGCTTCTCAATCGTGCTAATGTAACAGCTAGAACATGATTCAAAATCACTTCTGAATCACTCATTAGATTTTGTGGCATTCTAATCCCTAAGCCGTTGCCATGGATGTTGGTGTGTTCCATGAACAAGCTTACATACTATGCCCACAGTGATAAGTGATGGATCTCTGTCAGTGAATTTGTCATAGCAATACTGTAGAATGATGTGTCATGTTGCCATATTGAAATAAAGGTATTCAAATAAAAACGTAGAAAAAGTGTCACTGATTGAACATGAAAGAAATAACGATATACTGACTAGTTATATATATGTTCAGCTCAGCCTCTTACATTTCTGGTAGCTCAATTAGCAGTTGTGCTTATAAGCAGCCTTTTAATCAGTCTAGAACAACCATGGCTGTTAGTATGACATGTGCAAACGTAAATTAAAAACGAACTGAAACCAAGAACAGCTTTTACTTCTTGGCCAAGTTGTGCAAGAAAGGAAGGACATTATCAAAGGAACATTTGGAGTTGGGAAAATATATGCTTGCAAATATGTGTAGCTTTCCCACTTCTGTCCTAACCACTAACTTTTTTTAAGATGTAGGAGCTGGTATTAGTGATAAAACACTTTTTGAAATACTCTTGGATCATAAATATAGCAGGCCTAAATATTTGAATTTTTTTCTACTTGTACCTTTTGGCAAATATTTGCATAGTATCATTGGATTTACAGAATTTGGGGAATAACTGTTGTCAGTAGATTTGTGACTTTAATATAAAAATACAATCGCATTCCAAATATAATTTTTTTGATGTATAACAACAATGTTAAAATTATTCTTTATTTTTTATTCAAAAATATAATTCAAAAGAACTGTCAATAGATGAAAGGGTTCTTGAACAAACCCTTCATAGGAAGGTCTGGGAAGAATCTTTCACTTAATAAAGGCATACCTTGCATCACTGCATACAGATACATTTAGTAAGAGCAATTTAAGCATACAATGATTATTTGTACAATTAATCACAGAATTTTCCAGGGAGAACCCTTCATTGATAAGGGGGTTCTTTGCAGAACCTTGCATAGAGGGTTCTAGGAAGAACCATTAATTGATAGTGGTTCATTGTAGAACTCATCATAGAGGAATCTAGGAATACTCTTTCTAAAGAGAAAGGGTTTAATTAGCATTCTATTCAGGGTTCTAGACAGAAATCTTGATAGTGGGTTCTTAGTAGAAACATTTGCAGGAAGTTATTTGTAGAACACTACATAAAGAACCCTACGTAGAGGACTCTACCTAGCACAAAAATGTTTCAATTTAGTTCTTCTTTCTATAGGAGAATAGCTGGCCACAAGTTTTCTAGTTGTAAAGATAACTAACATAAAGGAACAAATGAACACAACTGACTTATATAACGTATATTATGCTGGCATATGATGGTATGTTTGCCTTATGGCTAATGTATAACCGTGGTATAAACGAAAAACACATTTACCCAACAATCAGGTGATTGATGACATCTGGAGGAAAGGAGTACTGATAAAGACTAGTGACAAAATGAGGTCCTTGGCCCTAATTAATCAAAGAATCCACTCCAAGGCAGGATTCAGACACAGAATTGTATATTGATGAAGAAAAATTTTTGCAACAGTTCTTTTAACTTTCCAAAGAACAGTGTGGACTGCAACATTTGCTTATAAACTGCTTGTGGTGAAAGCTCATCTTCAAGAACGCACAGACAGATTTGGCCCACGTGATGGCATGGATATTTAGTTTTGAAAAGGTTGCAGCAAAAAATACAAATATTCAACCCACATCTTTTACAGGAATTATATACATTTTGCAATTTGTTTATTTTTAGATAAGGGACAGTTAAAAGATAATCAAATTCGAATGAGAGAATGTAGTCACATCAATGGTGAATAAAGGGTGATTTCCAGGAAGGATTGGACAGCTTAATAATGTCTTCAGGAATATAGGAAATTCCTGAAGACTGAGTAACCTATTTGTTCGGTGTGAGAGTTCAATAACTCCGTATAATTTGGTGTGGGTTTGCGGACGTTGCACATTTCCAATTATCCTAAAAGTGATGCGATATGTTAGGCTAGTTATTGGCAGAGTCATGCAAATCAACCTGACGGCAACAGCCAGGAGGGCCCACAGTCCAACTCTGTCTTCAAAGTAGATGCCAGCTTGGATGTAACACTGCCATGCATACCCAAAGAGGATTAGATAATTATCCTTCATACCAACCTGAACAGTGTTCACATTTGGAGAGGCATAATGGGGAAAGAAAAAACATAGGAAACATTAACTTAATGAGGACTAAGAGGACAGCAACACACATTTACCAAAACTCAGCTAAATTGATACATTCAAAAAGAGCATGTGAAAGAGAAAACAAAAACCCTTGGGCACCTGATGGCACTCTTGCAGACATGGCATAGTTTATGTATATGTTTTTCTGGTTATGTCATCATAACATATTTCAGCAAATGTCATTAAACTTTTCTGTGCATGATGCACTTAATTGTTGGTGGTGAGTCAAGGATGCTTATTATGTATATTTAACAATTATGTTAATGCTAATCATGGGGTTTCTAGATTCTTCCTTCATTGTCCAGAATTTCACCCTCTAATATTCCGTAGGTGGGCGTACCAATATCATCTAACATTGCCCCACTTACAAGCTCCAGTGCTTATGCAACACTTCTAAAACTTGAGAAATAAGTTTACTTCTGGAAATCTGTAGAAACACTTTAGTTCTTTTGAACCAGGTTAGTTCAAATAAATCAGTTCACTCCACAAAAAAATCTGTACTTCCACAAGAAAACTTTGAATGGAAAGACAAACGAGATTCCCTCTTGTCACCGTCCATGTCTGCATTGCACCTCATGAGTGTTCCATTTGTTTCGTTGGTGCAAATGTTTTGTGAAATCAGAGGCATCGTGACGAGAAGTGTTTGCTGTGATGAAGTGCTTCGTGTTACGCTGGGTGAGGCATCACCTCAGCATTGGTGGGTGCTCTGTTGCCCTCCTGCTAGTTGATGGGACCAGTTTAGCTGTGATGGATTGGAAAAGCTCCAAACAGTACAGGCTCCTGTTTTTGCTCTGTCGCAGATTTCCTTTGTTCCAGTCCTCATGTTCCTTTGGTTTATCGATCACAGGCACTTTGGATGGTTGTTTTTTTGTGGTTGGTCGGGTTGGTTGCAAAAATTTAAGGGATGGAGGGAAGTTTTATTTATTATTGGGGGGCACTGTTGGTGGTCACTGATAGAGCAGCTTGTCTTTAAATCAGCGTAAGAGATACACCCGGACCCAGTTAATCAATGTCATCAGTCTGGATTTCACACATCTGATAAGATCAAATGCATCCAAAATAGAATTAATTGTCCCGATTTCAGTCAAGAATGAATGTGTTATATGTGCACCATGCTTTCAGTCCTTTCAGGTAGGCGAAATGCAGGCAAACATCTTGTGAACAACAGCTTCCAGGGCCTATCAAATATCCCACGTTTTAATTAAAATAGACATGATACAGTAGATCAGGATAAACCTAATTCTGGATCAGCATTCTGAGATATTCTGAGATGCCTTACATTGATCTATAGCCAAACTTGAACTGTTAGAGGTACACAATATTGGAGTATCTGCTCAACACTGGCTCAATACATGTACGCAAAAATCAAAAGGAAAACTGGAGGATGCGGGAGCAGCAGGGAAGAATTGAACGATTGAGAGGGCTGATGCACATGAGAACAACAGACACCTCTACAGACAGTACTATGTAAAATACCAATTCTAAATGTTTACTGGAAGTACGGACATTTACATTAGTAGCTACTACTAATTTGTAGAAAACAACATTCTATAAAGATATAGATACAATATTTTAGTTATTGTTTTTTTCTGAATTGATTATTACGAATTGCCATAGATCTATTTAACCTAAACATTTATTTTGATCAAATTACTCCCTCATTTTGTGAATTATCAATTTGGTTTACACCCAATGAACTCACATAAACAACCATAGCAAGTGTCTTATTCAGGCTTTATGAAAATAAATCGATATTGAGTCAGTCCTCTGAGTTATTCCTGTTCTCTTATACAGGCCCTAACTTTTGAGAATCAGTGACAACTTTAACCAGGTCTGTCCTGTGTCTTTGAGCGCTGTTGAAATGAACAGTGATATACAACATTGGGTTGGTCATAATTCTGTGAAATTTGACACCGGCTTGGTGTAAATCAAATTTGATGGATATCCAAACATCTCTTCAAAGTTGATAAAGTGGAACATAACATTAAGTGTGAGAAATGACCTGGAACAGTACCAAAGAGGGTTGATATGAGTGTATGCTAGGTTTAAAAAGGTATGACTCCATTCTAGATGTGAATCTGCATTTGTGTCCGCAACTGTTTGTATGTGTGTGTGTGTGTGTGTGTGTGTGTGTGTGTGTTTGTTTGTTTCTCTGTGCATTTTGCTTATTTTCTGGTTCTCTGTGTGTTTGATTGCCCTTCTCTAGCTGTTGGGCCTGAACGTTTACTCACAATGCTGCTCTCGAATCGCAAAGGCTCAGCAAAACAACATGCAAAACAGCCCCTACAGACACACTCACTCACACAACGATATACACACTATGAAACATACACACAAGTCATCATTATAGGGGTGGTAAACAGCATAACCATTAGAGCATCTGACCAGTAACAGAATGGTTGTTAGATTGAATTCTGGTAAAAGGTAAAACTTAGGTAAAAATCTGTTTTCTTTCCCTGAGCAAGACAGTGAAATCTTGCTCCCAGATCATTGCTGTAAATGTGTTCTCAGTCAGTGTACTTTCCACATGTCACCTCTGATGGATCTATCAGGGAATTGGTTGATAGATTAATGTTTTGCTTTTTTTCCCCCTTGTACAAGCGGGATACTGATGGACTGCTGAGTGACATTGTCCTGGCCATAACTGCTTCTGCTGAACTCTCTTCTATAGTGCGTTGGACATAGTGGAGACGAATAGGATCTGTCTACCAGTTGTCTGTAACGAACAGGGCCCTTTGACGTTCCGGCCATGGTGCTCCTAACTCGAACAATACCACAAGAGATGGAATGCCACTGTTTGCAGCAAGTGCACCGCCAACATGCTTTAAGTTAATGCACTTGTTCAATGAGTACTTTGCAATGAAAAACAGCTCAGTTTAATGACGATGAGAATCCATGAGAATTTCCTTTGATATACTATTAGAAACATCCCTAAAAAACTGAAAAAGAATACAAATAAATTATATATTGTGTATATAGTAAGCATTAGTGTATGCAATTGTAAGTGCATAATGCCAAAAACAAATAACATTAAAGCCAAAATAACTCTAGGATTAAATAAATAAGAACACTACCATTCAAAATTCAGTTCCAGAACATGTAACTGTGGTCATGCCAATTAACTCTAGTCTTGCCAATAAACTGTCCAGTTGTCTAGAGTGTCACCAATTGCATGCTAAGAGGTAATTCCCTATTTAACTACTGCCATTATAACTGCTATAGGCCAAGAACTTATAAGGCCTAGGAGTGGGCATTTACAAGGCCACAAAATACAACTCTTTGTACATCTTATAACAGGGGCCTGGTGCCCAATTCAGAAGTAGGCAATAAAAAGCATAGAAATTCACTTAGGAGGTTCAGTCTGAGATTGGCATATGTCAAGAAAGTGAGGGATAGCGAGAAAAGACAGAAAAATGAACATGGTCAATCAGAGATTGTTTCAAATCTCTGCACAAAGTGCAGAGATGTGGTCATAGGTCAAGAGTGCGATGGAGACAGGATGCTAGTTGTAGCTTTGTCTGATGATCAAGCCAGGGACAGTGAGGCCATTGTGTCCCTCAGGGGGGACATGGAGAGAAGGGTAATTGGGCCACGCTCAACAGTGTGTGCAAAGTGTGTTTGTCAGTTGTTGAAAATGGGGCAGGAACCATTCTAGGACACTAGGGAGACACCAAAGTGGAGGAGAAACTGATTTTCTTTGATTCACCATAACTAGAATAACTTGATTTACCAAAACTAGAGAACACTATACTGCACATCTTGCTTAAAAATGTAGGAACATGCATTGTATAGTATAAGTAGCAGCAGTCAAGTTTCACATTGATTTGTTTTTCATTTAAATCCTTGACATGGTAGTTAATATATGTTTTCTACAGTAGCTAGCTTATGTCACTTGTTGACGTGCCTTTAGCGTTTATTCCAGAAGCCTTAGTGGCTGGGGGGGGGGGGCTTAGGATAACACCCCCATGATCCCCTGTTCCAGAGCCTTTAAAATAATGCAAAAATCTTCATGATGTGTCATAAAGCAAAACACTGAAAAAACAACATTCAGCACCACTATAAAATGATACTGCATGAAGATGATCTATTACATAACTCCAAATCCCAGTTGGCGTCGCTTATTTTATGATGCAATGCAAAGCTTTGAATGATGCTACATCCCCTTAAGGGGGACTTTGGCATGCGTACATGGTGCTGCAGTGGTGACTATGGCTTTATAAAAGAATAGTTTATTAATTTAGCAGAAATCCAATCATATTACCCAATGCCTATATTACAGTCCAGGCCTAGCCACATTATTGGAAGAAAATAATATATCAAAATAAAGTAGAAAATATACTTTTATTGAAAGTCTGGATCATTGTGTTAGTCTGGATCGTGGAGACTATGTACATACTATCAAGTTTTTAGTTTTGTTTGGAGAGCAGCAGAAGGTGTCTGCCCTGCAAGTCTTAACAGCGATACCAGCCAAATGCCTATGGGAATTGGAATTTGAGTTTGTAAATTAAATAAAACTGCCATTTTGAACGCTACACCCTACTCCCTTCATGACTTTTCCTAAATGGGCATAGATTACATTTTTCTGTTTTAGAATTCTAAACTCACAAACGAAAAGCTATTCAGAGACTATTAACCTGTATTTTTTTACCCTGTTTTCTTACTTCATCAGCCAACAGCTCACTGCACTTAGCGTGGTACCCACATGGTAGCCAGCGGCAAATCACCCCTTGCTGAATGCATGACGTCAATGGATGATACTCCTAGATGAATGATAGAGTTTTGGTCAAATTGGAATGAACTAACAAATGAAATACACATTTTCCAAAACCATTCAACAATTTAATTAAGCTATCATTTAAAAATAATACAAATGATTTAGGCTACTTGACACATTACCAATTTTTCAGATTCAGCTTTTTGTGTAGGCTGATTCATCAAATGTAACTCTAAAATATAAATCAAAATATAGTAAAAAACTAAACACCAGACATTCTTTACCAATAACCAACTACCAATTCAACAAAGGTATTACACGTTACTGTTTATCTTAGGAGAGAAAGAAAAACAAAATCACATACACATCATATCCTCTGTCTTTGGAATTTCTCTGCTTATTTTACTGAAGATTAAGATTCTACAAATGTATTACACCAAATAATTGTTCAGGAAACAAAATACACATAACCAACAATTATCAATTCAGCAAATGTATTACACATTAGATTTTTCATCAATAAAATCGTGAAATAGCTTTTCTATATTGTCAGGTAGGCTACTGTAAATCATTCTTTGAAACTGTGTACCTGTTGTTTACATTCTTTTTCAGTTGCAACATGTTCATGTCTACTTCGGGAACCTCATTGCTACTATTCCTGCATTTCTGTTGCACATGCCACCTTGCACTTTCAATTTGCACATACTGTATATACATCCCACTTATAACATACCTTGTTCTCAATTGGATCGGTTGCAAAAATGTTTGCACTTCTGGTTAGATGCCAACTGCATTACATTGTACTTGTACTTGTTCAATGAATATAAAGTTGAATCCAATCTAATGAATAGCAAAAAAAAAAGAATGAAATCTATGGATGAATGGGCAATAACCTCCTAATCAACTCAGACAAACTTATACACGTGACTGATGTGTAATGATGAAAGATGATGAGGGGAGAAATTGTATATAAACTCAGTGAGCAAGTCAGACACAACTCAATAGTGTTTAGTTCTTAATGGCAAACAGAACTTGACGATTTCATGACCTGACAGATTTGCAGATGCTGTGAAATTTAGATGTGATGAAGAAAGGGAAAAAGATCCCAAAATCGTCTCGGGTGTGGGGTCTACATCTGTTTCTGATAATGAGCCGCCACTTCCAGTGCCTGAGCCTCCTCGCAAAAAAAACAAACCAACATCGACCGCAAATGCTACTGCAAAAGTTTTTTTTTTATTGTCATGTGCAATAACAAGTTATGGCAATGAAATGTTTGTTTGTCCTTCTCCGGACAGAGCAGCTAATCAGAGATCAGGCCCATGATGGTGGGTTCATCAGCAAACTTTACCATGGTGTCGTGGGTGAAGAGAGAGTAAAGGAGCGGGCTAAGCACACAGCCCTGGGGGAAGTCAGTACTGAGAGTCAGTGAGGAGGAGGTGGTGTTGCCCATCCGTACCACCTGAGGTCTGCCCGTCAGGAAGTTCAGGATCCGCCTGCACATAGAGGGGTCGAGACCCAAATCCCTGCGCTTTACTGCCAGCTTGTGGGGCACAATGGTGTTGAAGGCTGAGCTGTAGTCAATGAACAACATTCTCACACATGTGTTCTCCTTGTCCAGATGAGAGAATGCGGAGTGGAGGGTCAAAGCAATGGCATCCTCTGTGGATCTGTTATATCTGTAGGCAAACTGCAGCGGGTTAAGTGTAACAGGCATGGAGTCTGTGATGTGAGTTTTAACTTGCCGCTCAAAGCAGTTTATGATGATTGGTGTGAGTACTACAGGGTGGTAGTCATTCATGCAAGGGACTTTTCGATATTTTGGTAAAGGAACAATGATTTTTTTGAAGCAAGTGGGGACCACTGACAGTCGGTAGTGATAGGTTGAAGATATCAGTAAAGACATCAGCCAGTTGGTCTGCCCAAACCTTGAGAACACAGCCTGAGATGTTGTCTGCTCCAGGAGCCTTGTGGGTGTTAATCCTTTTTAGGACTTTACAAACATCTGCCCTGGTCGTTTGTAAAGGGCAGCCGTCCTGGTCCATTTTAGTGTCCATGCCAGGGATGATGCTCTCAAAGTGAGCATAGTAAGAGGTGCGTTCCTCAGGAAGAGAAGCCGGCATATCTCCCACACTGGCTGAATAGCCTTTATAGTCAGTGATGGTGCTCATGTCCCTGGTATTAGAGCCCTGGTAGAGAGATTCTACTTTGACTCTGTATTGGACTCTGTATTGGCTTTTTGCAGTTTTTATTGCCTTCCTGAAGTCATACTGAGATTTCTTATAGTTGTCCTTGCTGCCAGTCGAATGTTGCCAGTAAGCAACAGTATCGACGTGCATGGTCGGATTTGGTGAAAGCAGGATCGGGGAGGGCCTTATATCCATGATAAAATGGAGAGTAGACATTGTCTAGAGTGTTTGTCTAGAGTGCAAGACACTACTCTAAGTTATTCTTTGATAATCTTTTACTCTGCTCAACGAATGTATATTTGTAATTGTGTTATTCATGTAGGTCACGTTGTGATAAGAAAGAAACAATGGTTACAATACAAGGGCAATTAAAGGCTGTAGTAGTGAGGATCCAGTGTGCATAAGGATGGGAAGTCTGGGGTGACGTGATGAGTTACAGGTGTGTGTACTGTAATAGTGGAGAGTCCGGGGTGTTCCCAGAATGCGGTGCTGGCAGCTGGAAGAATGGACAGTGGTGGCAAATAAGCTGGTGACAGGGAACAATGAAGTCGAGCTTCCCCAGAGAGAGGCGTGATCACAGAGACACCGTGACAATACTGGCAACTGTAAATTATCCTTTGATCATGCTTTTACTCTGCTAATCAATTTTACAAAAAAAATTCCTTGAATAATACACTGCAATGGTTTTACTACATATAGTTGGATCTATCTATTGTATGTCTACAAATAGGCTGTAGCCTATGTGATACTGATTCTATGAAATGTTGGTGTTTTTCAAGCAACTGTGCTTTAGGCCTATGTACGGCAGTTCATGCGGATATCCTTTGATTGTCACAAACTGGTTGATAATGTCTGATATTTTTAGCTTGTACATCATCAAAATGAGATCAAAATGAAATCTTAATTCTAATCTATTTATTCTGTGTCATTTTAATTTTGTACATTTGTAGGGCCAAATAAACTAATGAAAGTACTATAACCTGTGTTGTTAGAAATTATTGTTCTTGTTATGTATTTTTTTTGGTCCTTTTTCCTATGATAAGGCCTTAATACAAACACATTCTTATATTTTTTCAAATTCATTAACCATTTCAAACAACCAAATTTGTTTGACTATTCCATATAGCTTGATGACGACCCAGAAGACTAACTGATGCTCTGGATGCATGGTGATGCTGTCAAGTAGAATGTGTATAATAATAGGGACGATTCGTATATGCTAATGATGAGAAATGGCTCTGGCTGATACTGTTGGTCTGAAAGGCTTGGCGGTTCTAGTGTTAACAGCGATTCCAGCAATTGAGTCCCATCTCCCCATGCAAAAAAGTAGGGAAATCAGGTCTCTACTTTAGGGTGAGTGAGGTGGCGCTTATGGGTAAGCTATACATTTACCCTTCCATGATTGTATCAGGGACATACCAGTTGTTAAAAACCTTTAGGGAGGAAGATGGAGAGAGATGGTAAGATAAAGGGTTATTTGTGTGCGCACACATGTCCAAGGCCCACCAAGCTTGGGTCCTATACTGAGAGTCAGAGTATTCCTACAGGGGAGTTGTGCTGTATGACCATTTGAAATGAAACTAGCCGATCATCCAGATAGCTCTATTAATTTGTGGCTCTGACCACCTCCATCTCTTAAGGGAGAGTGAGGCTGGCTACATCATCCCCTTGGCAGTCTGGCAGTATGGGGATATTGTACTTATTGACTCCAGAGTGCAGTGCAATTGCAGACCCCATTCATTTCTCTGACTTCAGGCTAGAGTACAGATGTAATGTATCAAATATCCAATGCCGTTTGCCATCTGGATTAGGAGCAGCGAGGAAGCTTGTGATACTGAGTCCTTATAGCCGCAAATATGATGGCCTGTGATATAAAGACTTGTGCTCATCAAAGAACGGCTTCTCAATTTAGATTTGTCTATTAAAGAGGAAACTGGTGATTGATCAGGACTCCTACCAGGAAAGCGGACAATCATGGATAAAGACTTATATCCATCGGAAATATGTTAGTCAACTGCATCAACCGCTACCAATTACATTGATTCTGTCATTTTATCCAGCTGAAGTTACAACTTCCAGTCATGGACCAATCCTCCATTTGGCTTTTTCCTTCTGTATTTATCTGTGGTTGTTGTGGTTTCCTGATGTGTTGCACGGTTGCTAAGCTGCCCCAGAGTCCCCGCGGGGTTCATTATAGCAGCGCTTCAGTACAACAGCCATCAACAAGGGGCTTATGTGCAGAGAGGCATATGGGCACGCACGGGTTCCAAGACCCTTGGAAAGACTTACATGTCTAGAAGTCGACAACCCTAAAGGGCTCGCATCTGTGGCTCTCTCCCTCTCTTTCTCTCTCTCTTTTCAGTCTGCCTCTGCTCTGTCCGTATACACAATAACAGTCAAAGGTTTGGACACAGCTTGAATAGTTGTGTCCAAACTTTTGACTGGTACTATGGTACAGTGTGTGTGTATATATATTTATATATTATCTTGCAAGAATAGCTCACAGAATATAGCACCAGTGGGAAAGCAGGAAGTCAGGTGTATCAACAAAGCTAATTAGTCAATGTCTCAAGGGTATACTAAAGCCCAGGTGCTTTCCACCGGAAGGAAACAGAGAGAGAAAGAGAAAGACACATAGAGTGAGAGAGAGAAAGAGAGAGCGGCAAAGTGAGAGAGGGTTTGACACCTGGGGAGAAGCTGCTATTCCATCTGGAGCAGCAGCATGTCGATAAACAGGGCTGGCGCACGCACTCTCAAGCAGAAACACATGCGCGCGTCCCCACACACACAGCTAGGTAAAATGGATGAGACTTAATTAACCGGGATTCAGTAGCGTTCTCACGGAAGAGGTCCATCTATGGGTGGTAAGACCAATGCCATCCCAGCAGCACTACAGCAATGTTCCCTACTCAAAAGTCCCAAAAATTTGATGTGATAAAAAACACCCACCAAACTCCCAATGTACCTGGAGAGTGCCCAACATCTCCAAGACTGTCATGCTGGATTGTGGGAACAGTAACGAGTAAATTTGGGGTAAACAGTAAGAGAACGTTGCCCTCGGATTCACCTGGAAGATTTGGGTATGCTGCCAAAGGCACTGAACAAAAGTTGAGTAAAAAAATATATCCTTATCTATTAATATGTGTAATGAGCTTGGCAATAGAAAACATCATTAACTTTTTTAAATAGAAGATAAACAACATAAGAGTGTTCTTTATAAACCAGTCACGTAGTGAGAGTCGGCATATCTCCTCTCCACAGACCTCAAGAACTGAGACTAGAGTAGGAGGACCATGAAGAGGCAGCACATTAAAGAGTAAAAGTAAAGAAGAAAAGAAGACCAATGAGAAGAACATAGAGAAAGACAGAGAGTAAGAATATGCACAAGAGAGAGACGGAGAAAGACAAAACCCTCAGCGGAGTGCCCAGTCGTGTTACACAGCCCTGCCCACATGTACTAAGAGATTCTGTTTGAAGCCCCTGCACAGTGGCAAGAAGGTCCTGGACTTCTGAGAAGTTTCTCTGAAGCATGACATGTCTCAAGTGTCCTCCCCAGCCTCCCTGCCTTCCTTGCTTGTCTGTTCTCTTAAAGGAGTGCCCTACAAACAAGTTGCTTGGCCAGTGGGCATGGGATCAGAAAATCTGGACTGAACAGACACCATCTTTAGTATTTCGTCAGCTCCTTTTCCTGACAGATCAATCTCACGAGGAAGTGAGCAAACCAGTGCCCAAACACAAGGCAAGAAACAGATGTGAGACTAGTAAATACCACAGGAACACCCGGCTCTACGGGTTCTGGGTTGTGTTCATTATAACACCAGGTCAAATAAAGATTGGGGGACTTCCATTCCTACACTTTTCCAATTGAGAAACAGTTGTGTTCGTTTCTAATGGAAACGAATACTGAAGCAACTATTTGAAATGGTCCAATTAGAAACACCTGTTTTCAGTTTCCGGCACAAAACATTGTAAATGATTGTCTGTTGCATGCCCAAATGAACACACAACCCAGCTTTAGGCGGCCTATGGATGTGTCTCTGCTGGGACGTGCCCAAGTGTAGCGGTGGTAGTCTATGTTTCTGCCCCATTAGTAATGCTGAGCTGTTATTGGCAGACTGGGGCCGTGTCCCCAGGCGGGTCAGTGGTGGCTGGCCACACGGCACTCTCCGGAGAACCCATCAATCACATTTTGGGCTAATTAACCAGCAGGAGATGAGCTAGGAGCTCCTTGTTTTCTAACCATTCGTTATAAGTGGCTACTAACAGCAAGAAGGGAGGCAGAGATTCAGGAGTGACAGTTAAAACAGAGATCA
Source organism: Esox niger (assembly GCA_016801105.1). Lineage (NCBI taxonomy): Eukaryota > Metazoa > Chordata > Actinopteri > Esociformes > Esocidae > Esox > Esox niger. The sequence continues at coordinate 96,482 of JACXGJ010000014.1, read as the reverse complement.
ACTGAGAAGAGATGATAGGGATCGAGAGGCAGAAAGCGAAAATAACGTTTTACTAACAGTTAAGGCTAATGTCACATCCCCACTGCAGTCACTCATAATACAAGAAGAAAGTATTTTCACATTATCCTGACACCAATGTTGTTCAAAAGATTTTTGTACCCCATAACAATCAACCAATACAACAGATATTAAGTCTAACAGGAAAAATGTGATTTCTCTAAAGATATTGGAGAAGACATATTAGGCTATGTTGGTAGGCAAATATGTGGCTTCCTGCCATGAGCTAAGAGAGTCTAACTAAAACTATGATCTAAATAAATTGATCCAGTTATTTGTGTTTTGTTTTCACACAGATTACTGTGTAGTTAATTAGCTTTTTGTGTTTCAATGTAAAGTGTGATTATCTTTTATTCCTGACGGTATTGATTTCAAATGTTCCAGTGTAAATGATTGTGCCAATAAAGCTAATTTAATTAAACATTGGAGAAGGGGCATGCTATATTACATTACTGCTTTTTAAATGTATATTTCATTTTTCAGGAATTGTTTTGCTTTATTAGATAGAGACAGTGAAGAAAGATAGAGGAGAATTGTTGCTAAAAGAGCTGTGGACTGGATTCAAACCACATCTCGCACAGGCATAAATCACATACTGATGAACCAAAAGCAGGAGACACATGACATTATTTAAGTCATCAATTGCACACAATGTTCAATTGCTATTAAGCTTCCAAAAAAGAGAGGTGCAGGGGTTGCCACTTTGGATGCTTGGGAGGCAACTGCAGTTAAATGGCTTGCTCAAGAGAAACATTTTCTTTGTTTTTCTACACCTTTTCAGCTCAGGGATTCGCTTTTGCTACCTTTTAGTTCTGGGCCTAATACACTTTAACTGCTAGGCTACTTGTTAGAAGATATACAAAATGGGATGTTTGTTTTGAATATACCATGAGTTTTTTATGTATCCTGTGTGTATTTGTGTGTTTTTGATCTAACTGTGCTCATGGGGACAAAATGTAAAAAATGAGTATAGTAAAACCAGAAGAAATTGGACTCATGGGGACCTTTTGCCGGTCCCCATGAGGCAAAAGTCAATTTCTGGCTCGAGGTTTAGGGTCAAACTTACAATTCATTTTAGAGTTAGAATTAGGGTTTCTTTAAGGTCCATAGTTGGTTAAGTTTAGGGTTAAGGTTAGGCATTACACCTAGGTAAGGTTTAAGCATAAATGTTACTTTAGTGAGGTTAATGTTAGGTTTAGGGTTAAGATTAAGGCAAGGGAGTATGAAAATTAGATTTTCTTGTCCCCACAAGGTTAGCTGTACAAGCTGTACAAACATGTGTATGTGTTTGTGTCTGTTTGTGTGCGTGTTGAGAGAGAGAGAGAAAATGTGTGACTTTCTGCTTGTCTATCAGATAAATGCATGTGCAAGCTTCCATCCCAGTGGGCCTGATGGTCCAGCATAGCAACATGACATTTTCCCTCGCTCATTTTTACATCATGGAGTCTGTGTATGCTGCTAGCTAAATCTGGGCTGTGTGACTGAGTATGGAGCAAATCGATGTAGAACCCTGCACCAGCTCTCATTAGTGTTCGCTAGCCCCACGCTACTATCATTAGCATTAGTCCCATCCTCCATCTTGCTGATGGACCGTCCAATAACAAAGAGCTTTATTGGCTAACGCAACACTTTTTCACAGGATAAGGTCTGGCATCAGCTTTAAAAGGTGGGATAAGATGGTTTCTCTCTGCCAGTCGATATACACTTCATAAAGCTCTTAGAGTACTGTAGTCTATAATAATCTTTGGGCAATTGTCTCAATCTCTCTACCCTAGCTAGGTGTCAGAGTTAGAAGATGTCGGTCTCCCTGGCTTTCCATCCGTCAATTGGTTCTACGGGGTGAAATATATACACAGAGCATGGCCAAAGTGGTTTTGGTTTGGAAAATTTGAGAGCACAACTGTGTCCACAATAAATGTTGTTAAGTGATATGCCACATTTCAGCATTGCACTTTTCATATTTGGATCATTTTATATACCTATGTCCAGTAAAAGCTTGTAAATGACTATCATAGCTGGAAACGTCCGATTTTTTAAAGTATTACATCATATAAATGTTGATGTAATGCTGATAAATAGGATGAATGTGCCAATCAGTAGTCTAAATAATGATTAGCTGACCAATCAGTCGTCTAGAGAAATATGCTTTTTATGGAAAATCTGTGTAGGCATACGGATGCCCATTATCAGAAACCATAAGTCCTGTGTTCCAAAGGCACGTTGTGTTTGGTAATTCAAATGTATCATTTTAAAAGGATAACTGATCATTAGAAAACCCTTTTGCAATTATGTTAGCACAGCTGAAAACTGTTGTGCTGATTAAAAAAGCAATAAAAAAATCAGTCAGTTCTTTTTCTGAGAAATGCAGGCAATTCCATGCGAGATATTGCCACAAAACAGAAGATCTTGTACAATGCTGTGTACTACTCCATTTACAGAACAGGCTGTAACTGGATCTAACCAGAGTAGAACGGAGTGTGAGGCCCTGGTTGGAGAAACAGATACCTCAAATGTCCTCAACTGGCAGCTTCTTCAAATTGCAAAACACCGGTATCAGCGTCAATACTGAAGAGATAACACTGGGATACTGGCCTTCTAGGCAGAGTTGGAAAGAACAGGCAATATCTCAGACTGACCAATGAAAATAACAGATTAACATGGACAAAAGAACACATACACTGGACAGAGGAAAATATAAAAAAGGACATCGTCATCAGATGCAGATCAAATGAAAAGATGCTGGTGGAGTGCTTGACGCCATCTGTGAAGCATGGTGGAGGCAGTGTGATAGTTTGGGCATGCATTAGTGGTGGTACAGTGGGAGATTTGTACAGGGTAAAAGGGATATTGAAGAAGGAAGGCTATCACCCCATTTGCAACACCATGCCATACCTTATGGGTGGCACTTGGTCGGAGAGTTCTATAACAGGACATGACCCAAAGCACAACTCCAAAATATGCAAGATATATTTAGAGAAGAAGCGGTTAGCCGCTATTCTGTCTATAATGCACAGTCACCAGATCTCAACCCCATTCAGCTGATGTGGGAGCAGCTTGACCATATGATACGTACGAAGTGCCCATCTCCCCAATCCAAATTGTGGGAGTTGCTTTGGGAAGCATGGGGTGAAATCTCTTCAGATCACCTCAACAAATGGACAACTAGAATGCAAAGGGTGTGCAAGTCTGTAATTGCTGCAAATGGAGGATTTTTTTACAAAATAATTAAATATTAAAAATCATTATTATTATAATATAATATTATTATTATATTATTATAAAGATTTATAATTTTTTAAAATAAAATCCTGTCAATAAAGTTTCCTATGCAGTATTTCCTACTCAAACTAATTTCCTTTATTTTTCATGGAAAACAAGTAGATTTCTAAGTGACCCCAAACTTTGTAGTGGTAGTATACATTTGAAGTATCTGCTTTCTCTATTATTAGACTCAGTGTTGGTGTACTCAATCATTCCTTTCAGCGCTCTGAGGAAAGGTTTTGGAGCTCTAGAGGGGACAATTCAGTTTCCGTTATCATCATGCACCAAAATCAAACTTTTTTATGTGTACAACTTGATTATGTATTTTTTTATACTACAAATGGATAGAAAAGGCTCATGTTCCATCAGTTTCAAATGGCATGACTCCTCAACTCTAAAAGTGGTCCAGTGTGGCTCCTCCACTGACAGTTATACAGTTATTAATACTATCTAACTGGGTCATCCCTTCATAGTCCCATTGTGGAACTGCTCATCCATCCTCATCCTGCTTCATTTAATCATGCCCGCTGGTGCCATGCCTCATGCCAATATCCAGGCCTACATAGTGGAACCCCTAGTAAAAGACAAGAAATACATTTTCCTGTGGCCTAAGGTGTTTGAGGGTTCTAAGCCACTGCCTCCAGTGCACATTTACAGCTGCTGTGTGGGTTCGAATCTGCACCACCGCTCTTCCAGCCAAAAACCCTCTCCATCTTTCCCTATTGACTCTATACAAAAAACATAAAAAAAGACGGAAACAAGAAAGACGTACGCCTAAAGGCTTTGGATTGATGGCCACTGTGTGTGTGTGTGTGTGTGTGTGTGCCTGCGATTGTCCACTTCCGTGCGTTAGTCTGGTCCATATTCCTTTGTGTATGCTTCTGCCAATGGGTACTAATCCCTACCGTGCCCAAGGGTCTAACCATGCTCTCACTCTGGTGCCCATTAGATCGCCAGACTAAAAGCTAAGGCCAGATCCAAAGACCCTTTTTGTGGACACGGACAATTCTAATGCAGGACACAATGAAACCAGGAGAACAAGCCAGAACGTACCATGCTTCTGCCTCTTCCAATCACGTCAGCCTGTCCTAATTCAGTTCCGTCACTGTGGGATTCAATTACATTTCATTCATTTTGGCATAGCCAGTCTCCATAGAGAAGGGATTCAATTCCGGCGAATGCAATTTGACTAGATGCAATCGGATTCACTTCAATTGAATGAATTTAAACTTAATATATATCTCTGTCTCTTGCTAGGCTGTTCTTGTCTCTTGATCACTCTCTTTCTCTCCCAGATCCCCTTCTACTCATCCTTTATATTTCACATCTGTTCCTTGCCTATTATACACTTGTACACTTGCACACATTCAAAACCGTATGCTACTTGCTCCTGAACTTGCAAACAGTATTCTGCGTATTTGTACATCAATAAGCCAGGTCTTAACTGGATGAAGTAGGACAATACATAGCATTGCCGAGATACCACTGGTTCAAACATCCAATCAACATAGGAAAGAATTGGTGGGTGTACCCAAAAGCAAGGCCCTTTACCCAAACTGCTACTTCAAGTTGCTTTGGATTAGAGTCTATGCTAAATGACTCAAATGTAAAACAGCTAAATGCTTTATCCATAGCCACAGGAATACCTTTTGATTAGAAGGTGCTGAGAATGGTTGAGAGTGTAGTGGTATTGAAGAGATATCGAACGGATGGGTGACACATTTCCGCTGGCTAAAGAGACAAGCATCTCATCGTATCAGAAGATGGACTACGTGTATGCACTGGTGGCAGCCAGAAACTAAAAGTGAGTTTCGGAATCTGGCCACCATCCCCAGCAGCCCTACTTCCCAAAGCAATGGCTTTAACGCCTTAGGTCTAGAGAGAGAATAAATACATTTTTAATAAAAACACATAAAAGTTACCAGTTTTGGGAATAGTCCTACAATCTCCAGTGATTCAATGTTCAAGCACACCCATGCAACGCATAAGTCAGAACTGTGTTGTCACTGTTTTCAGCCCATGCAAAGGACTCAATGTTTACATAGCTCATGGATCAAGGAGCCATATTTACTAAGCATTAACATACGTTTGGTAAGTTGGAAGCTGTCTTATCCCAATGGAAAGAAAAACAACTCAGTTATTCACTAATGTTTATTGAACCTCAATTTTCACGCTTTTTTCCCCATTTCCACTTATTCCCAAAAGGTGCAAAGCAATCACTTGTATCAGTGAATTTATAGATCTCCTGCTTGTACAAAACCTTAAGACAGCACTGATGAAATGGACATGCGTTTTTATCTATATCTATGCAAATTAATCCCCTCCCCCTTACAGGTTTCAATGCTAAAGGGCATATACTAGGAAAAATAAGAAAGCAGCCAAGAATAGGGGATATAAATAAGAGCATATCCATAACATTGAGATTGCCCTTTGTATGGTTTCGGAGGCCCTGCTGACTCCAGTTGTTCTTCAAATTGATTTTTTCATATGCTTTTCCCCTCCAGGGGCCGTTCCATTTTCATACAAGCGTCTGTATATATGTGTTCCCAGCTTCCCACTCTATTAATCAAATTATGCAGTCAATTCTGGTGCGCGGCGAGCGTAGACATGGGCCATTCCTTATATGAACAGCTTTTGCATGTCTTTAATGGGACTTTCTGAGTGGTGTTGCATAATGTGAAAGGATTCTGTGTGTTCAACTATTGCCAGAGAATGTTAATAGGTGTATGCAGGACTGATTGTGACGGGGTAGGGGTGTTGCTGGTTGAGCATTGGAGGTCTTGGTGCAGTTTGAAGTACTGGTGTTGCATCTGAGAGAGTATTTAAAATAATGTGTGTGTGTGTGGTGTGTTTGTTTGCATGCACACGCTTGCATGTATTAACATGCATGGTGTGTGTGTGTGTGTGTGTGTGTGTGTGTGTGTGTGAGGCGTGAGTGCGTGTCCGGGCACGTATGGCTCCACTGTGCACAAAGAGACACTTATGCATGGGGCATAAATCTTTTAAATCCTCTGCTGCTGACGTTTCTCCCAGTGATCCAGAGAAATATCTTAATTATGCCACTTAACATCTCGCCGGATGGTCTCTGGGCGAGCACTGGGGAGCATATAATTCATTTCACTGAGCACCGGAAAAACTCCAAATACACAAACCTTCAAGGATGCATAACCGATGACCTGCCGAAAGAGGAAGCCTCACTGGGATTTCTAATGCTAATGTTGCTCTAACAGAGGGGGAACTCGGCCCAGGCTTGAAAAGAAACGCAGACATCTATCAAACTGCTTAGCGAACAAATAGCCAACTAAATTCTCAGAAGGTAGTACAAGTCTAAAGTACATTGTAAGGTGGATTGGATAGCTACAGGGAAGTGGTGGTCCTGTATTGAGATGTTATGGCTACATAAGAACATTTTGTCAATGTCTGAGGACAAATGAGTGTGGTGGACGTATATGTGTGGTATGGGCTCTGGAATGGGAATTATTTGATTGATTGATAGGAATTTTGTTTGTCAACTCTGATGTTGTACTATTTATTTGATATACTCCAGAGCTAGCGCACCTGATTCAACTTGTCAAATATTCAGTCCCGTGACTGAATCAAGTGAGCTAGTTCAGAGCTACAACTTGTGAAATGTCTGTTAACACCCATGGAGATGCTTAAGAACCACTGGATTAGAGCACACAAAGCCACCGATAAAATGCCATTTATATTTGAGTAAGAAACCGACTGGTATTTTCTATAAAGTATTGTAACATAATTCAAGGTTATTTTTGTGTGTACAATTGACTCAGTAAATCTCCCAGCCTTGGTAATAGCCTGGGGCAATCTTTTCAAATCTACCTGCTCATGCTTTTGCCAACCCGATAGGATAAAATAGATAGAAACAGAATGCAATGAACATAGGAATTGTTGACTTGAATGGGTACTCAGGTCCCATCCATTCTATTTTTATAACCCTATTGGATATTCTGTGTGAAATCCAGGTACCTAGATCATTTTTTGAAAAAATCCCCTGATGTTTTTTTGGTGATGTAATGTGTTTGTAATGCTTGCAAGAGAGAACCTATAGTCCAAAAGTCAGTGATGGGCAACTTTAGACTTCAATAGGGACGTTTTCAGTGATAGGTCCTTGGTTCTAATCATTGATAGGTCCTTGGTTCTAAGACATAAACATTCATTATGTAGGATGAGTTGTCAAGACAGAACCTTCAGCTGCTACCAATAAAAAAGGCACAGTAGCAAGGACTCGGTCTGAATAATCACTTTCACATTAGGTTGGAGCTCATGGTAACTTATGCTCTGGGGGCCTCTGAGCATACACAGACGCTACAGAACAAGTAATGTATAAAGACAGGCACGGGCAACCGCCAACATATTGATGTGTTTATCAGTTTTTTATACAACACACCAGCATTTCCATTGGTACATCAGTGATTTGACAATCATATCTTCCATGACTGAACATCAATTTTCAGCCCTCTACCCCCACCTGCCGTTTCGCGTTAGAAAAACGATCTGCAGCCAAACAAGAAATCCCTTTCCGTCAACCTTGGGACACGGACAGGGTGCTCGACTACCTCCTACAGCCTGCTAAGTTCAGATATACCACTAGGCAATGTAAAACAACCACTATCGATGTAATCGAGTTTTAACCTGGATCTCTTAATGTGGCTTAATTTTGCACATGCTCATGGTCCCTGAGGTGCGAGCAATCCTTGCCTCTAATCATACGTCCATTCATATGTCCACTTGTCCACGCAGCCGCTCAAATTAGTGAATACATTTGAACCCAAAACAAAATAATCTAGTAGCCTATACTTAGCTACCCGGTCGTTGCACTGTCATAGTAAAGAAAGCAAGTTGTCCGCGGTTTCAGGTTCACCCCTTTAGTAGCCAATGCCTTAATTAGTTTGAAATGGAAACCCCCCTTATGTAAAGACATCTTAAAATTGTTCCAGAAAACATGCATAATTTTATTCACTAGAAAATAAACAGTTTTAAATAAAATTGCTACATCTGAAGCAATAGTAGCCTATGATGTGTTAACAAAATACTGGCAAACAATCCGCGCAGTGTCAACTACATGCCACTTTAACATCTTATCATCATAAGATAATAATATCATGATGATACGATCATAATATCACCATTAACACCGCTTTCAGTCATTTGTTTTTGTTCTCCTTGATGAAAACATATTATACTGTTATTCCACAGGCACACGCTTATTTAGACCTGCATAAATCTTTCTCATATTGATGAAGAAAAATTATGCTATACATTCTGTCCATTGGCTACTCTTGGCTACCAATCGATGGATGTCACATTCAATTGAGAAAGGAAACCAAAACAGTTAAATAAAGGCAAGGTGGGTCTTCTTAACCCCCTTTTTCTTTTTTAAAGCCAGTATTCCACCCTTTGGAAGACGTGCTGAAACTACAAAACGCCGGCGGTCAAACAATCCGCCCCTCTCTGCCGTCTCCTTCTCCCACATCTACTGTTCCCGCAGATAGGATGTGGGCAAAGAGTAGGCGAATAGATTAACTTATCCCCGAAGTCCACAAGGGCAAGAGAAATGTCTCCCTACCTTGACTGCCGCAGACAAGCAACCCGAATAGATGCACGAGTTGTAGAATCATTTTGAGCATGTTATGTTGATGGCCAGCTTCCCGCTTTCGCCGTTAGTGCAGGTTTTCAGTAGCTGTGTAACCGGAACCGCGACACTCTCCGTTCGCCCTCCGTCTCGGGGTGCGCTGGCGTTTTGGCTCTCTCGCTTTTCCTCTCTTGCGCGCGCTCTCGCGCCTCATCTCGCGCTTACTTTTTACTCCTTCGTTGCCTGACTACACTGAGATGTTTGCCTTTATACAATTTTAATCACTATAGCCTACCTACCAAATAGGCTACAAAGGAAATAACTTTCGAGCAAATCAATCTAAAGTCAGAATCATTCGAATATGGCTCTCTTCTCTGTGGTTTATTATTTGGGTACAACAACTATTATTTGTGTTGCCTAGAGTAGGCATTTTAGAAGGCTGGGGCTACGTATGAATAAGAGATGTGTGTGTGTGTGTGTGTGTGTATTCATGTGACATCCTTAAATTATGGTTGGTGCTATCCGGGATCCTAAATAAGAAAGACATAAGAACCTAGTTCTAACATTATCCAGTACCCAAACCATTACAATTGGACTTAGAGCAACTTAACGCTAACTTCAAACATTTTACATTTCAACCTAATTTGAGTAATGCCACGTCCTAACTATGCCGCTTCCACGCCCTAAATATTCCTGGGTTGTGGAGAGTAATTTTGAAATAGCTGCTGACTCGTGCATGCGCACAGCCTTAATCTCTTATCACTCTCTCTCTGACCCGCGCTCACAACCCTCACACGCACTATGTCAATCGTCACATACGCTCACCGTCAACACACACATACATTTACACACATGACGTAAAGTAAGACAGCAAATGGTGTACCCTCTTCCAATTGCCAACTTGGTATAATGCATTTATTTCATTTGGCAGTGAATGCAAACTCACGTGAAAACAAAGAAACAAATTTGCCTGAAAACACTAATGGAAACAATAACACAAATGCGCTGACGCCAAGTTTGAAAGTTACATTCTAAATCATGTAGGTCTGCAGATTCCACACAATTTTTAAGGTTTATCATTATGCTCTTCGAGAGAGTGTGACTATCGCAATGGGGGAATTCAATAAAAACGAATTATTTAAATTCCAGATGAACATCAAATTCAGCACCACGGAGAGCTCACCACTATAAATATGGCTAGCCTTCGTCTAACAAATCCTAGGGTGTAACGTTGGTGGTGGTGGAGAGGAACCAGGTGCAGGCAGAGTACGGTTGATGGAGAAGTTTTTATTGAAAAAACAACACTGAATATGAAAATAACCAAATCACAGCAAAGCGCTGACTTTAAAAGCGAGAACCAAAAACACACTCACCCGTTACGTATAACATAGACCGCAACAGTAACATCCTAACAACAATGATCGACAAGTAAGGGGAGCAGAGGAGAAACGTTTAAACACATTGTGATGGGATGTTTGGGGCCAGGTGTGAATGATTGAAGACATGTAACGCAAAACAATTCCGGAATGTGTTTGTGGAATGACGAGAACTGGGGATGCACTGCACGGTGGCGCTGATCCTCATCGTACGGTACCTATAAAACAATAAAATGTGAGCCTCTTTCCACTTACAATAGCAGAATACCCCAATTTTCTCAGTTTCATTGAAATGGAAGCAGTTCATGTCCAGTGAATATCCTGAAAAAACTCCCAGAGGTAAAAAGAATTGTTTAGGTTACCAGAAACTGAAAAATATTTTACATTTCAGTAACCAAAAAAGGCCTTTTTCTGGGAACAAGTAATAGACTAACAATTTACAGCTGTCCTGTAGCAATGTAAGTAAATTATGCTTTGAAAGTTGATGCAAATAATTCCTACAGATATCCCAACCTTAGTTGTTTACTAACAAACCCTTTGCCTGTATAAAAGCAACGTTGGAACAGACTCTTATAACATCTGTTTAATCATTTTTGGACAGTATTGTAATGATGGAAATAGTATGTTGCTAACATTATGGCAAGAGAAAGGAAATTAACAAAGGATGACAGACAGACCATGTTAGTATACTACTACTTTAGAATATATAGTACTGTTCTGTGCTGATTCCTCACCGTTCTCATGATCATTGCAGCTCTGCGGGGTGAGATCTTACATGGAGCCCCAGACCGAGGGAGACTGACAGTTCTCTAAGGTTTCTTCCTTCTGCGAATAATCTCACCAATTGTTGTCACCTTCTTACCAAGCTACTTGGTGATTATCTTGTAGCCCATTCCAGCCCTGTGTAGGTCTACAATCCTGTCCCTGACATACATGGACAGCTCTTTCGTCTTGGCCATGGTAGAGAGTTTGGAATCTGATTGATTGCTTCGATCTCTGGACAGGTGTCTTTTATACAGGAAACAAGCAGTGATTAGGAGCACTCCCTTTGAGAGTGCGTGCCTAATCTCAGCTTGTTACAAGTATAAAAGACACTTGGGAGCCAGAAATCTTTTTGATTGAGAGCGGATCAAATACGTATTTCCCTCATTAAAATGATTTTTTTTGTGTCTCTCACTCATCATTTCTTTGTGTCACGTCCCCGCCTCCGTGATTGGAGGCGGGTCCTCATGTCCCTGAACAGTGAACGCGCACCTGTTCGTCACACACGCCCACACCTGTTCCCAATCTATGCTCGCACACCTGCTCCCACTCACCTCATCACCAACCGTATTTCTACTGCTATCTGTCATCTCTCCCCTGCCGGATCAATGGCCTCTGCTCGCATAACATATCTCGCACTTCACAAACCTTCGTTTCACTTTTCCGTGTATCGACCGATTGCCCGTTCCCGAGTACCCCGCCTGATCCCTGCCTGTACTTCTGCACTCCGCCCGAGTTCCGTCTGCCTGCCTGTCCCCGACTACTCTGCCTGTTCCCTGCCTGTACAAATTCAGCAGGGGATCAAATACTTTCCCCCCTCATTGTATAGGGCAGCCTACATGGTATTGCATCACATTATTTTCACTAAGAAGGCACCCACTATTGCACTGCATCACATTTTCTCCAGTGGAGGGGCACCCAGAGAGCACTTTACATTTTCTCCACTGGATTGGGCAACCAGAGGGCACTTTTTTACATAGGAGCACCTTGGAAAACACTACCACATTTCCTCACAAATAGGGGCACCCTAAAGAGCACAGCATCACAATTTTTCTATTTGAAGGGCACACTGGAGGGCACTTCAACATGTTTTCTTGCAAACTGGCCCACCATAGAGAGCACTTTATCATGTTTTATCTGCCATAGGGGCATCCAAGAGGGCACTTTTTCTGACATGGGGAATATTGGCCATAATACAATGACTTGTACAGATAATAAACTAGAGTCTAGAATCAGGAACCAAGAACTACATTTTACCCCCAAAACTATCCATGCTCGGGAGGTAGTACTTTCCCAGAGTACCAGAACTTTTGGGGTGGGGCTTACGGTGCTGAATATTTTAGATTTGTCAAGTAGTAGTAGAGTTCCCTCACAGAAGTTTTCAATGGTCATTCTTAAATGTCTGAAGCCATCCTCACTGCTTACAAACAGAATCACTTTCTTATGAAGAAGAAATTGAATGGGAAATGGGCTGGTGACAAAGTCCAAGTCTTATTGTGTTTATGCTGTTAAGAAGGTGTTCGTGTAAATACCCTGCAACTTAAGTGAGCTGAACATTTTTCACACCGGCAAAAAGTACCGGTAGAAGTTTAAAAAATGCATACCAGATTACAAGAAGATCGAGGATCACAATAACAGTCTCTGAACCTGTGGAGTATTTGGTTTGACAGTCTAGATGCATTGCTGGATCACAGGCCGGTCTTCTCTGGTGCTGCAGCAACAATTGACTCGACTGCTGCGCTAGTAGTTTATGTAGGGTATATTGTGTCACTTTGGTGATTTATGACCCTGGTGGGCACAGCTTCCAGATTGGTTTGACAGGTGGGCGGGACATCCGGTTTGCTGTGTGGGACTTCCAGTGTGATGCATGGACTTCCTGTATGACGTGTCAGTGCGGGTATTCTGGAATGAATTTGCATTTCCGGTGACTTCATAATTTATGATTGCATTGATTTGTCTATGTTTTATGTTTTACAATGATTGATAAACACCCCCGGACAAGTGTTATAACAGGTGGGTTATGTTTGATTTTAACAAATGGGTTCCAGAATGTTCAATTCCCAGGCAATAAACAAGTGTTATATCAGCAGCATGATGTTTCATGTTCAACAAAAGGACACCAGGGTTCAGCAATGCTATAACACCCAGTCTTTTATGTTCCGATAAATGTTACAACAGATGTCCTACAACTGGTGGCTTTTCTGTGTAAGATATAAAGAGGAGTTCAGGGACTTACAATTTTGGTGAGTTTCAGACTATTTTATATTTTAACAAGAGAAGGGCATTAAGATCAGATCTGTCCATAGTAACTGCCCCTAAATAACCACTAGTACAAACTGTAATATACATAGGTTGAAAAACCTCTCGTATTTCACAGTTTGTAATCCACCAAAGCACTACACAAAACACACATCACATGAGCCATGCTATTATTTTGAAGGAATAAACAGTGCCGGGGCCAACCACATATTATGCTTAGGTTGTTTGTATCGTGGTTAAATTTATTGTTTAAAAAAAATAATATGATTTTGTTACATGTGTATGTAAGATGAATGATGATTTGTGAAATAAAAATGGTTGTTTTAAGTCTGCATTAACTTTTAAGGTAAATCACGTGAATCATTGACAGGTCAAGATATGTTCTTTCAGGTAATCAAAATATTTGTAAAAGCATCTTATGATATAGTAAAACGGGTATCAACGCGAGATTGTTTTCTTCACATTGGTAGAAATGTTTAACAGGCAACGATGTTTACAAACATAATGTAATATTTGCTAGTTTGAGAATACCGGTCTGTGAGTTCATGTGGGTGGATGCTGGGACTTCCGGGTAAGATGTGTTGCATTTCTGTAACGACTTGAAGCAACTTGTGAAACTTGATTTTTGATTGCAGTACCATGGACATGTGATTGCTCAACTTTGAAGATCTTAATGGTGATACTGTGACAATAGCCAGCGTTTATATGTAAGTGGATGAGTTTGCCTTTAATAGATACAATTAAATGACGTGATGTCACGGCAGAAACACGATAATTAACGAGAACAGTTTTTACCGGCCCGAGAGCATCACAGTGCTAGTTAAACGTATACAAATAGTTAAACCGCATCTGTATAGCAATTTTAAGCATTGTAACTGCTTTAGTTCTAAAGTGAAGAACAATTACGCAAACCAGTGTTAAAAATGCATTTTTGACGGTTTCCTGGTTGTCTTATTAAATCCGCGGCTCCCACAGAAGTCAGATGTTGTTTGCAGCGTGGAGCATGCCGTTTACGTTGTAAGTACAAGTTATTTCATTTTAAATATTTTAATTGAATTGTGTTCAATCGCTAACAAACGACATATTTGAATTTTTTAAGAATGTCAATTTTTTTTATGCTGGTGCAATATAAGCACTTTAATGTCTTTCATATTGTTTAATTTACATCTCTAGTTTAGGTTGAATGTACTTTTACATTCACTTGGTAAGTAGACATTAACATTATTAATAATCTGCTTTAAATATCTGTATACGCTTGGTGTTCTTTTAATCCTCTTTTTATTTGTCTGGGGCGGTTGTGATCTTACACAACATGTACAGATACTTTTTGTGTAAATCTAATAATAAAAATGTTCATTCTTATACTAAAATGTTATTAACATAATGACAATATGCATACAGCTGAACCTTTTTAATCTTTTTACCAACCAACACATTAAGGACTCCCGGTGATGCTACAGAGTACATCAACGGCTTTATTAACAGACACCACCCACCTTGTGTCTGCACAGCGTCAGGGAATTTTTGTTTCATTGTTTTCTTTAATGATTGAAAGCTGAAGGTAATATATATTTTACCGTCAACTTATTAAGACTGATGCATGTTTGAGTTAGAATAATATTTTAATGACTAATATTTTTTGTCATTGTAACGATGGCGATGTTAGAGTGATACAACCTAATGCGTTTGACAACGTTGAATTACAGCAGTTGAATTACATTTGCAAAATACTGGTGAAGTTGGGGATTTTGGCACATTCTATGAAATCATTATGGCAGGCTTGGATACCATGATTGTTAGAACTTCAGACTTTGTACACAGGCACGGTGATCGTCTGCAGATTGAGTTCCTTGGTAAATCACTGATTTCCCCCACACATGTGACCATGAGAGCAGATGAATATAATAAACTTACGTATGGTAATTTACTTGAAAGTGTTATGCAGAGTAATGCTGAGATTATTATTGATGAATCACTAGAGCTGGTAGTACATGTAGTCAACAACCGCAAGGGTGGTGCACCGGGGTTTAAGCTCAAACACTGTTGATAGAGAAGATTATCAATGAAAAAGAAGGCATTTATGTGTGGCTGTGAATAATGATTCCACATGTTTTTCCATTTGTTTGTTACTGTGTGAATGGTGTAGTTATCTTGAGACAGGGTTGTATGCGGTACAGACTCGAGTTTCAGGAGTGTGATGGGATTTGACCAATTACGGTCAATTACGAATGCTTCAGCTTGCATGAAAGTCTTTTGCAACAGATTTCTCACCAAGGACACAATTGCATTGGTCCCCTCAGACAACTACAAGTGTTGTCAGAAGACATTCTCAAACAGCGTAATCCCGTGACTTGAATATGTGGCGTCTGATGAGCATATATCAATCTAGCATGCAATGAACTGGGGTGAAAAGAAAATCAGTGCCTATTATGTTGATGGATACGTTGAACGCTATGGTGTGTGCACAGTCTACGAATTTCAAGGCTGTTTCTGGCACAGTCACCCAAAGTGTTATTGTTTAAAAAGCATGAACCCGGTTACAAAGATTCAGTATGGGTTGATGCACCAACAATGTCTGACAAAGCTTGAAGTTTTAAAAGAACAATACAATGTAAATGTTCAATACATATGGGAGTGTGAGTGGAATCAGCTAAAAACCACATCTGCAGATGTCTAAGCATTTTTAAGACCGTTGATGCTCCAGAGAGCCTAGACCCTCGGGATGCATTTTTCGGAGGTTGTACCAATGCAATTCATTTGAAGTGTACGGCTAGAAGGGGTAACTATTCAGTATAATGATGTCTGAAGTCTACCCTTTCTGCAACAAGAACAACATATCCGATTGGGCTTCCAGACATAAGATTTCAAGATTTCAAACCGCTCGACACATACCGAAAGGCATTTACCACACCGTTTTACTGCACAGGGTCAGCGGTAAACTGTTCTTTCCCTTTTGAAGATTATGTGCAGTGTCTGAAATACAGGTACCTCACATTCTGAATCAGTATGTGAACCGAGCTTTAACGGGTACCTGTGTTTCTATTGAGCTCATTACAACCCTCCCAGGTCCAGGCTGTTTTAGGCCAGATTTCACCACGTGCATATTTTGGGTCCTAGAATCATTTCTGTAACAGAAATCATCTATTGTGAGTGCTTATGGTGATCACAACCCCTTTGGCAAAAAAATTTAATAATAATAATAATTTTTTGGACACTACGTTGAAACCTCATCTCTTAGAATGGCAAAAAAAGGATTACGACACACCTTTCTGCAATAGTGTATGCTAATTTATATTTATAATATGTATGAAGTTTTGTGAGTTATTTTCTGATATTTCCATGCCTGTATAGTGATATTACGTTGTTTTAGTTTGAAATAAATGAATAAAATAAATAATAGAAGGTCGAAAATACCTAGAAATAAACCCTTATAAAATCATTTAGAAATACATTATATTTCTCCGGTTAAACCGCAATACACCCAACGGCCACTAGAGGGAAGCACGAGATCGTGCTAATTTGTAGTTATATACATAGTAAATTACTTTTTGTTCAATCCATACCAAGTTTTTCCAAGAAAACCAATAACATCCCCATACCATGTAGAAAGAATAATATTTTTACATCATTTTTTTATATACAAACGATGATGTGGGATACCATTGTCCATAAATAGCGTTGTACTTACTTCATATGTGGATAGTTCACGTCTGTGAGCTGTTGGAGCTGTCTGGCCATTACGCTTACGCATTGCATCCAGATACTGTTTCCATACAAATGATCATATTCTAAATACTTTTGCCTGTTGAAATCTAGTCTAAAACGTTGATCTATAATGTCCTTTTTCGGAATGAAAGCGATGCAGTGATGAACGCGACGCAAGTCTTTGTTGATACTCCATGGACTGCAGCTTGGGTAAGGAGGAGCCACTGGATCTGAGGTCGTGCCATAGACCATGTGATTCCCTGGGAGACCTTATCTGAATTGCTATTGGAAGCCAGGCATCAGATGACCTAGCAAAACGTTGTTAGCGATTGGTCAACAAAGAATAGACTAAGGAACAGCAGATGCACTAAACTCCATTACATGGAGTGCGTAATGGCCACCATTTTGGTGCAACCTGTTTTTTATCTTACGTAGGCTGTGATGCACGTAGGTAAACAAACCTTATGTCAATCGCTTCATTGGAAATAGCCGGTAAGTAACCAGTAAGTAAAATACAATAATCATTCGGTATCAATTAATACACTTACACAACAAGTCATCATCCGCGGAACCGTGGAGGCTGCCCGACGAGGGTTAAGGCTGTTGAGGAAGCTTATCACATTGTTAAAATACTTGAAATCTGGGATTTCACCAGGACATCAGAGGATCTTTTGGCAGATTACATGAGAACATTCCTGAAGCAAAAGCAGGAAGCTAGCGGCTTCCCACCATCTGTGGTTGACGATGATGCTGAAGACCAGTATATCCATGAATATCATGAAAAGGAAGGTGTGCAGCTTGACGAGGAAAATATTGTTGTAAACAGTGCTAGGTGATCTTTGACTAATTTGGCAATGAATAGACTTTGGGGTAAGATGGGTGAGTGGACTAACGTTATGAATACAATGTTAATTACAGATCAGGAGGAGTTTAGCCATTCCCTTTTTCCAGGTAAATAGAAGTTGGTTATTTCTCATTCATCTCAGACACAGTCACGATGGTACAGTGGTGTTACACAAAACAGACACCAATCAAATCACGTAACGGCAATTTTTTTATTGCTGCGTTCACAACCGCTTATGCTAGACTCAAGTTGTATTCACTCTTGGAGAAGTTGGATAGACATGTACTATACACAGACACTGATTCAGTGATTGTTGTCACACACCATGGGGATTGGGTGCCCCCGCTGGGGCCATTCTAGGGTGACTTGACCAATGAGTTACCGGATGGTAACAGCATCGCTCAATTTGTTAGTGGTGGGCCAAAGACATATGGTTACAAAACTGTTAAAGGTCTGACCTGTCTCCAAGCAAAAAGCATTAAACTCAATAACTACAACACAAACATTGTTAATTTGGAGATGCTAACATGACTGGTTGATAACTTTGTACGAGGCGAGGGTGGTGATGATGATCATGTCCTTGCTAATGCAGACACAAATGTGATCGATAAAAGAACATTCACATCGAAAACCAAGTAGTGTCTAAGTGTTTCAGGGTTGTGTACAACAAGCGTGTACTGCTCCCTGATTACAGCACAAGGCCTTAAGGGGCGGCCAAATTGCAATTAAGTTTGCCAAACAAACAAACAAACATTTTATTAAAAACATTTGTTTTATCGAATTCCTGTATTTGTAAAACTGTGCATCTTATCAGTCATGACATAACACAAAACAAGACAACATTACGATTAACACAAACAATATAGCTCCAGTGCCGCAAAGAGGCCACCAAGCATGTTCATCACACACAGATGAACAAAGGGTATATGTAGCTACAGTTTTACTCGTTTTTTTATTTTGATTATTTCTAATGCATCAACCTGGCAGAAATAACAAAAAAATCTGACAGTGTTCTTATGAACTACATTAGCATTGTTTTCTTACAGAATGACTCTCCCGAGAGGGGCGTCACCCAGTTAAGTCCGATCCTCCTCGTCGATGGGCAGAAGATAACCAAATCTAACACAGATCTTTTAGTAAATAGGTGTCTGCTTTATCTTGTCCTAAGTGAGCTCAGTAGTCGGAAACCTTCCGTCCGTCGGCGCAGTCAGTCAAACCAAACATGGGGTATTGCCCTCCTGGCTAGCTCACCAAAATGTTGTGGATAATTCTTTTCCACTTCTCAGCTTCGATGGGTTGAGTTCAATTAATTCTAATTTCTTAGTTATAAATATTCTAGGAAACCAATACTTTAACTCTAATAGTTTATTAAAAGCTTGTAGGTGATACACAGACAAAGAACACTCGTGTGCACATTCCTAGGTATGACAAAGGCACACATTTTGAGGGGCCCCTTTATTTTCTTCTAACATCTGGTTCTCATCTTAATGCTCCAAATACTAAGACCATAGGACACCTAAGCTTAAATAATGCCCATATTTGGACCTGGGGCTAAAAGGAGAACAAGGATTTGCTGGCAAGAGTTCTGACGGAGAGGCAGACAAGCTAAAGCTATTTTTAACCACAAGTTTTTCCAATTCCTAGACAAAGCATAGTATCCAGCTTGTATATCATATATACAAACCCTACATATTTAACACATATTTTATAAACTTAATTCATGTAAATATAATATATTCATGCATCCATAATATATAATATATATTTGCATAATGTATTAATCTTACACAGGATGAATATTAAGAAGGCTATGCATGTATATGGTCAGCAATTTCCTAGCAAACCATTCCAACCAAATTACACAACAGGGTTAGCAGTGTGATACATTTTACCAATTGGCCTTAGCTGCAGGAAAACACCTAAAGGACCAAGCCATGGCTCTTGACAGGTCTTTCTGACTTCTTACACGGTTATGCCCTTTATGCATTCAACTGTTCGCCAAATGAGCAATGCAGTCAACACATATCCTTGATAAAGTCAGGGAATGTATGACTTTGAGATGAGGTTCAGACAACCACTGCCCCACACAATTAATTTGGTTGTTTATAAAAAATGTTCCTCCATTATCAAAGTATGAAACCACCGACAAGTCATGGTTGACTACTATTAGGAAAACAGTGTGGAAATGAATACCACAGAGTTGACGGGTGTGGTGAGCTAACTTTCATCTCTATGGTGTGCAGGCATGCGACCAACTACCTAGTGGACCTGTCTGAGATGTTGCATCAATGGTGATTCTTAACACACACCCGAGCACTTACCCGGGAGCGCTGGCTATTGACATCACAGATGATGGCATTTGAAGGTTTTATGACAGTTTTGGAAACCCCCGAGATTCAAAAATAAAATCATTCATAAAACCACATCGATGTTTACATAGTTGTTTTCATACAACAATTATTCAAGGTAAAACATACACTTTGACAATGAAACACAAATGATAAAAAAACATAAAACAAAAACACATTAAAATGGCAGGGGGTACAAAAATGCTTTGATTAGTTGAATATATCCTTAATTGAAAATGAATTCACCATTTGAAGTCAAAGAAGTCAAATCTGTAGACCTGTGCATTCTATTAAGAATATATTCATAATTCTTCCTATGCCTCGCAGGCACATTATCCAAAATGTCATCATCAAGGTAAACATTTCTGTCAACAGTTTGCTTAGTCTCAGTCATGTTTACAACATCAGGCCCAGTCTCAGACCCGGGTAGACTTATAGTCAGTGTATTTGTGTCAAGATCCCCGTCTCAGTCTAAAATGTGTAGAATGGCAGTGTTTTTTAGCTTTCTCATGTAAATCCATATCAGGCTTCAACATTATATTACGAATTGATGAGTCCAAATCATTTTCAACAGATTGTATTACATCGGTGCTAGTCCTTTTGGATTCTAGCAGTTTTTCTAACTGATGTTGTGGTACTAGAAAAATTTTCTGAGCATGATCCGTGTTGTTTAACCGTGTCTCGATGCAGTTAGACTGGTTAGGAATGACTGGTTAGTAATTAGCCTGGTTAGGAATGGAAAACCTCCAGATTTGTTGATCGTATTTATTTTCTTTGCAACTGAAGTGTACTTTGTAGACATGTAAATCATTTTGGCTTTTTGTCACTTCACTTTTCGGAGCTGTGATTCTGTTAAATAAACAGGCTGTGTGGGATTGACTGACAAAGAGGGAAAAAAAGGGTTTGAGTGTGTGTGAATGCGTGAAGTGTGTGGAAATGCCGGCATTGTTAAGGGAGAATGAAAGTTATCAATGGTTTTTGACACTAAGATTGAAAAAGATTGGAACAGATCCGTGAATCATGAAAATGTATGTGAAATGTAACAGAATTGAAAGTTATATATTTCAATTATTTTGGTTAACAGCCATCTGTTTTATCATTTGGCCTATTATTAATATGCATGTAAAAAGTGTGTAATAATTATTGAATAGGTTTTGTTGGTCCACTCTGGGCTGAGATTAGTTAGATATTGAATTGAAGCAAGTTAAATAGAAAAAGTGTGGGACTGTGTTAGTCTGTTTTATTGCCACTGAGTATTGTCCATGGTGTAAAGCCCTGAGGTGAAGAATAAGAATCGCTGTGACATAGAATAGGTTAGGTGGACAGGGTTGTGGACTGAGTGAGTGTGTGAGTGAACAGGAAGTTGAACTAGAAGGCTGCTCAGAGTGTATCTAGGGGGAAGTGCCAAGTACTTAAAGTTCCTCCCAAAACATGTCCAATATAGAAGAGAATGGGACGGCTACTGAGGATAAGAAACCCCTAGAAGTTTTGATGTGTAAATACCCTGCCTTTGCTAAAGATTTAAAACAGCTTAGTGAGAAGTGGGAAAAGTGGACAAAAGACATTATCCACCCATGGCCATCTGCTGGCAGCCTGTTGAAGCTACACTTGAAAACAGTTCAACAGATACTAGAAGAAAGACTACAGAGCAAGAAAACCAGATACAAGACAATTACTGTTACTAGCAACACACTCCTTTAGATATGGAAGTCAGAGAACCAGCTGTTCAATTGGAGGACAATTAAGAATGATAATAACATATTAAATACCTCAAACATTGATACCCCATCAACAGCCACACCGCCACCATACACAACAAAGTTTACATCAGGTATTTATCTATCACTGTCAGAACTTTACTCCACACTGTCAACAAGTGACACTGAAGGTGCAACTGTGCATCTGGAAGGACAGATGATATTCAAAGGAAAGATGGAAGCAGCCAATGAAGCTACTGGTCCAACAGTAGATACGTACAATAATGACAGACATTAAATCCAGGTCCTTGTGCAGATACACCCCCAATGTTCTGAGTCCGGACAATGGCTTTTATACAGAACTTTCACACATTACGCCATCTGACTTCATCGGGTTGGCAACCCCCCCGGGTGGAGTGCGCTTCTTATCTTCTGCCTCCCTGAATGCTCATAATTTGCGACAGTAATTCACAACATCCTCATGGTTCATACTTGGGTCATGTCCATCATTGTCCACAAAGTGTCAGGTCATCTCTTATCACAGAGTAAGTTTTATGATCAGCTCATGGGCCACACTCAGAACACCCCACTAGTACATACAAAGCCAGTTTACTTTAGAAACGCCCCTCTTTGGGCTCCTGGTAAATGCCTGCTCATGACTATCCCTAAGCATAAGGCACATATATTATGATGAACTTAGAAATTGTATGTGTAATTCATCCTATTCCAGAAGTCATTTCCTGTGAGTGTGGATTCCACATTAACATGTTCATAATAAAACTATGTGATTATACATTGCACATTAATATTTTCATAAGTATAAGGTTATATATGCCTTTTAGGGAAAAAATCCCGCACAACGGCAGGCACAGAAGCAACTGCTGTCCTTGCAGCTGGATGTGTAGCCATTGCAGTATTAGATGGAGCATCATTTAACCACTACAGGAATGCCTTGTGGGCCGCAATGAGAAATCAGTGGCCTGTGCACCCAGACATGACCAAGCTAACTGTAGCTGTGAACAGCTCATTCAGGACCTCCAAGAAGCCTGGATGGCAGAGACAGTAGAAAGATGGAACTCCAGTAGGACTACACAACTGCTGTTTTCACACACCCTGGTTATAAATCTACCACAGCCAGTCCAAGTGAAAGTGAAAGACATATTGGCTTCGATGCCATGGATTGGAACCTGAAGAAAAGTCACATCAAACACCTTGTCAAGTGTTTCCAAGAAGCTCAGAAGGAAAAGACAGAAAACCTGAACCAATCGCAGGCCAAGCTAATTGGAAAACAACTAGCAGAATTGGAGGAGAAAGACAGTAAGGAAGCAGTAATTAACACAAGCAGCCATCTTAACAAACCCAAGCAGCAGTGGCAGCCCAACATTATACAGCCTCAGACCTTTGCTCCGACACCACTCCAGATATATATTGGATATATGCCACTGCCAGAGAGGGGGATATGGACAGGTAACAGCCAATTGATTAGTCTAAGTCTCTGATAACCCCAAGAAGAATGAGCAGCTATGAAGTCCTACTCATGGTACCCAGTGTTGTCATTCAGAGATGTTTGGTTGTGCACCCTGCAGAGCTACTTACCACGACAGACAACAGCGATGCCCACGATTGTATCGCCACTAGAGCAGTGGAAAGTCAGGCAAGAGCAGACCTCCACTCTGAAGCACTTCTTGACAGCGACCTAACTCTGTTTGGAGACAGCTCATCCATCCTTCATTAAACAAGACACTGGAGGGGTTGCTTTGCAGTGGTCCAGCAGACCTCACTGTGCAGATTTACCATTGTACACTCTGAAAATATCCCATCCCATTATTCGGCACAGGCAGCTGAGATATTGGCACTCACACACGCTTGTAAATTAGGGGATGACAAATGACAGACTGTATATAGCGACTCCACTTACGTGGTTGGTGTAGTGTGTAGTTGGGCAGGTGTGTGGACAGCTCGAGGATACCTGACTGCAGCAGGATCCCCTGTTTTAATCTTTCTAACATCTCGAGTCATAACCATCAAACCCGATCTGTCCTGTCGTTTTGTTTGTCGTAACATAACACTGCTGACAACATCATCAACTATAAACCAAGCTGCATTTTTCAGATGTGGTTTTGCTATTGAGAACCCACACTTCAACAAAGGTATTGCCATCCAGAAAAGCCCTCAGAAAAGCCCCCTAGACCAGCCACATCAATTGCAGCACTACCATGATACCCTGGTAAACAGTTACCGGCCTGTGTTGTGTAGTATTTAACAAACCTTTGAGGATCATCGTAGCATTTCTGAAGCTGCATCTTATAGTCCAAAGATTGTTTGACCGGTCTGAAGTGTAACTTTGCACTCACCTTATTAACCACTACAAATGAAACCAGCTGATTTTGATCAGATTTTACTTCAATACAGATCTCATCAAACCTACCCTTACTAAGTTTGTGTTGTACGTAACTGTGACAACTTTGTTCTTTTTCCCT
Source organism: Esox niger (assembly GCA_016801105.1). Taxonomy (NCBI): domain Eukaryota; kingdom Metazoa; phylum Chordata; class Actinopteri; order Esociformes; family Esocidae; genus Esox; species Esox niger. Next base: position 72,100 of record JACXGJ010000014.1, on the reverse strand, counting down.
GCACTATGTACAGTTCTCAACAGCGGGACATGACTGTCACCAACTCGTTGATAATCAATTATATCTGTGTGGATGTATAGGGTATTAAACCCTGCCAGAATATCTGTGGGGAACGGTCTATACCATGGGGCATACCACCGATTGCCTGGTTTTAAACTTAATATCTGTTCCGGTTATGCACAACATTTTAAACTAAAATCGGGCTTACCTTTTTGAAAAATTCTGTTTTTAAATTCATCATACCCTGCCCATACACCATGTGGTTTTATATTATTCTGGATCTCTGCCACAAGTTCTCCTATGCCATGGTAATAACCGGTGTTGAGTTCATACTTCCAAGTTTTGTCGTTTTTGAGTCAGCTCAAATGTAGCTCGAATGCGTTTTCACCCCATGTAAAAAAGTATTCCATGCATGCAGGTATTGAAAATCTATCAAATATACTTCCCAATCACCTTTCAAATCTATACCTTTGGCAAGTTTTGTGGTATAGCTCGAACTCAAATTGTTTGGATTGACATGTCTCGACGAGTTACTGGGCAGCATTATGTAGAAACCACCGGCACCCATGCTGATCCTGCAAATTAGTTTTATCCAATTTCTAGGGTAAGAACTTGTTCCGATGGTATCCAGCTGTTGAATTTCTCAGGCCAATCTAGCCACTTCACAAAACTCATTTTCTTCCCTTTCTGTACTTTCTCATCCAGAACTGCTTCCACTTAAAAAGTTTTATCCTTAGCCACAATTATTTTCAGTAATTCCTATTCCTAAAAGGTCCCAAATATCACATCCCCATCATATTCTTTTATTCTATATACAGGAGGTACCCTTGGAATGCATTCTGTTATTGTAAAATATTAATGTGTACCCTTTTTCATACCCCTTTGTATAAACTCACAGCTATGAGAGTCTCACAGTATTCCCAACCGGGAACTTGTAACTTTGAATACCAATTTTCATTATGGTTGTACCATACAGGTTCTTGAGAACTAGTCTAACATTTTCAAAACAAACTTCTGCAGGCTTCATCTTAGTAGTCCAATGGTAGCTGTGGTTGTAACCATCAACTAAATCTTGAATAACCTCACCATAGCAATGAGTGTTGGCAGCTGTGAGAAACCTCCACATTTGTGATTTAATTGTTTTATTAAATCTCTCAACGATACTCGCTTTGACATCATTTCCTTTAGCAAAATGTTTTATGTTGTACTTCTATATTATCATTTCAAAATGTGACATTGTGGTGTTCTTCCTTCTTTTAAAGTCTTCAAATGGTCGCTTTACCTCGATAGCGCTTTAATTTCTCAGCACATGAGTCCATGGATATTTGCTAAATTCTTCTATGCATGTTATCATCAATTTCATGTTATCGTTTTCCACACTATAAGCACTCATGTCAACCAAATCCAGCTGAAATTGTTAATTTATATCATGAACAATAACTCATGAACAATGTATAGCTACAGGCCTGTGTAGCGTGTATGTATCCTGGGTGAGTAGCCAGTCATCTGCCTCACAATTTTTGAGGATCTACCCGGTTTTCTCCAAGTATGCTCTTTTCAATCCCTTTCTACCCAGTTAAGCACCAGAGTTTGGCAGGACGTAGTAAATACTCTTTATAGCATGTTCAGTAGGGTGATGACTTTTTCAATTTTGTTCTGAAAAATTATTTCCTGTAGCACAAATGGATGAACTTTTGCCTTTAAATGACTAAAATGAGGTAGATTCCATTGAAATATTGAAAAAGATATTCCATTGAAATACATTTTGTATAGGTACAGCTATATAAGCGAGGTGTTTAACTGTTCAAAGCGGGTACTTGACTTTAAATTAGCTTAATTTGGTATCAACCCTATATAATGTTGTATATATGTGATTCTAAATCTTGTGTTCAATTTTATATCTGCTTACAGTGAATTCAAAAAAGGCAAAAAACTGATAAATATTTTTTTTTGATAATTTTGTGCGTGAGTTTTTTTAATCAAATCACCTTGAAACTATGATTTTATCTAATCTTTAATGAACGCTCATCCAAATATGATACAGGGAAATGAGTTTGTAAAATGAGTTTGAAATTACACATCGTCCAAGAAATTCAGAAAAGTTAAAACATTCAGATTTCATAATAAAAAAAAAAAAATGCTTTCTACATCCACAGCATCACTACTCAACAATTTTACCACACAGACATCCGTTACATACGTAAACAAACAGGTGCCCAATTTTAAAGTCTTTGTTATCAGCATTTGAAAATGTTAGCAGTTTATACAAGTTGTTTAGATAATTTGATTCTACACTGTTTGACAACAATTGCGGCCAATCATCAGATGTGTTCTTGACCGTTTCCATTTGCTTGTTCTGATTATTAAAACGTTTTATACCGACATGGTCTCGGTTATTAAAAGGCCTACAAACATCAATACCTCTCTTGTTAGCTTTGTGCATCCACTGTGTAATCGCTAAACCCACATAGGATTTGTTTAGATAGATGTAAACATGAGAACTGAAGTTACCCATCCTTAGACAATAGACTCTTTGTCTAAGGATACTTAGACAAAGCAGTGTTGCATACACTTTCCTCATTAAATCTATCCATGAATTTATCCCTGTTCTTACTCAGTCTCTGTGTGATGTTTGGTACCAATTTGAGCTCATGCAGAAAGTTCTCAACGGCCATGTGAACAGGGGTCAGTGGTGCATGGAGCCCTGATGCATTCAAATCCTTAACCAACACGTTTCAGTCGCGGTGTTATAACTGTCTCCGCGATGTCATCATAATGGGTCTCACAAGATTGGTATTGCAGTTGGGACTTGGTATTATTTATAAAATCTGAAAAATAACCAATATATTTTGAAAAACCCAATAACATCCCTATTCTATGTTGATACAATTATATTTGTATATAATTTTTTTAATACAAACGATGTTGTAGGGTACCATTTATCATAAATAGCAATGTATTTCTTATCTGGATGGTTCAGGATGTCTGAGCAGGATGGCCATTACGCATTGCATGGTAGACGTGGTCCCTGCACAGAATCATCTTCAAAATAATCTTAGCAACATTCAAATATAGTCTAAATCATTTTGAATTAAAGCAAAGAGCTATCCTTCATAAAAGAAACAGAAACTACCAATCAAAATTATTTATTAGTGATCAGTGCCATGTGCAACGTTGTTTATCATGATGAAGATTTTTTTAATATAATTTTCATATAATTTCTATGATACAAACAAGGTGATAGGACCCAATAAAACGATATACTTACTTCTAATAAGGATGGGTCGCCTGTCTGATTTGGATGGTGTTTGCTCTGCCTCTCGATTACATTTGCATATGTTTGAAAAAGGTTTGGATGAAAACAAAGAGCTATCTTGCATAAACGAAATGAAAACAACGTTGGTAATCACCATATTGATCTGAAATCAATGGGCACCACCATTTTGTTTCAGGTTAGTATGGGAATGACCTCCTATGATTTCCAATCATTCTGAGGTTACAAAGGATTATGTTTCATTTGGACCAGCCATTTGTAATTCAACTGTGGTGTACCAAAGGAAAACTTATATCCAACGCACAATGGATACCAGTTTAGTCCAAATTAACCAGACGGACTGCATTCAGTCATAGAATGCCAGGGTCTAAGCAAAAGTCAGCCGTATGTTTTTATTGATACATATTCTGCATAATTACAGACATGTAGCCTACGCTATGCGCTTCGTTTGGTGAGCATTTTGTGGAGTGTTTGACTGGTTCGGACTACAAACTAGGAACGGATTGCTTTGTTGGAGTTGTCTGGGTATTAGGTAAGTACGATACTAGTTATAACAGTCTATTTTAGGTTATACTGTATATAGACATGTACAGCTGTGTGATCAGTCAGAGGTGGCCAGATGGTTACACTACAATTTATCTGAGGCAGGCTGTTATCCCCATCGAACACATTCTATGTGCTAATAGCTTCGTAAGTGGAATCGAACTGTTGGGGTCCGAGGTACTGTGGAAGTCTACATCATTGTCAGCCATGGTGTCACGCAGCCAGGCCTCAACCTTGTGGAATTCAATCTTCAGTTGGTTGTATTCTTGAGACATGTTTCGTAAATTCTTCTGACTGCCTGATATTCACAGGCGGTACGTCTTGAGGACTGTGTTAGATGAAGGGAGGGATTTCAGGGTCTTACGTCAGTTGAATAGTCCGCAGTCACACACTAACATGCCGAGATTTTCCGGAAATAGTTCCAATCTAACAACTAAACAAATTGTTTCAATCATTCAACAACTTTAAACATTACATCTACCGTATTATGGGTGCCCCAAATGAAGCACTTTTCAAAAGGTGTTCCATAAAGCGGCGTAAAAAAAAAATTGGTCAGTCACACCAGCCTTAAACTCATGGTCTTCGGGAAATTCATAAAATGCAACCTCCGGTATCTCTGGGTTGAAAATGCATCCATTGATCCGACCGTTGTCCAACTTCCGTTCCCGTCCCAACATATTCTGGTGTAGTTGACGGATTCGGGGTAAACTCTGCATCTGTTTCTTCGAGGGTGGTATGCTGATTGCGGCTCTGCTATCCATTTGTAATCTCTTGCCGACTCGCTAAACTGCAGTTAATCTGTTAGCTTTCAATGGTGTTTCCCCCAAAACGCTGATCGCTACACAATCCTCCATGGTTTATAATGTATAGGTATGTTTACTCAGGCAACATAGAATGACCATTACAGGGGTTGGCATGGCTTAAATACACAGACCACACCAATCACCTCATATAAAATGGAAGGTTAACACCCACCGGTTGTAGGACATCTGTTATAAGACTCATCGGAACAGAAAAGGCCAGGTGTTATAGCATTGCTGAACCCTGGCGTGCTTTTGTTGAACATCAAACATCATGCAGCTAAAATAACACTTGTTTATTGTCAGGGAATTTAACATTCCGGAATCCATTTGTTAAACATCCTCTTGATACAAACAACACTTATCCGGGGTGTTAATCAATCATTGTAAAACATCAAACATGGACACATCAATGCAATCATAACTTACAAAGTCACCGGACATGCATACGTCACAGAGGAAGTCCCACCCACCAAATCAGATGTCCCGCCCACCTGTCAAATAAATCTGGAAGCCCCGCCCACCAGGGTCATAAATCACCCGAGTCGCACAACATACCCTACATAAATGACTCTGGCTCCTCAAGGAATGTGTGCTGAGCCAGATCCTGCACTCTCTTCATCCACGACTGCCTGGCATCCCACGCCTCCAACAGCAGCATTACATTTGCGGATGACACCACCATCATAGGCCTAATCTCTGACAATGACGAGTCAGTCTATAGAGATGAGGTAAGGTCACTGACTTCGTGGTGTCAGGAAAACAACCTCCAGCTCAATATCAACAAAATTAAGGAGATGATTGTTGCTCAGAAGAAGCAGCGGCGGGGAGAGCACGCCCCCATACACATCAATGGGTCTGTAGTAGAGAGAGTTCACAACATCCAGTTCCTAGGTGGCAACATCAGCAATTACTTGACCTTGTCTCATCACTCTAACATTGTTTCTTTCCTCAGGCTGTAAGGCTGCTCAATTCAGGAATCCCTCTTCCCTTCCATCCATAGTCCCATGCACACCTGTCACTTTCTATCATGCTCATCTGCCGATTATATCATGCACACCTGTCACTTTTACATTCAATTACGGTTGTACAGTTGTATAGTCATTATTATTGATGTATGTTTTTGTATAGTGTTATTATTGATTGATTGTGTTATTTTCCTATTTTTATATAATAATTACGGTGACTTTTTAACTTGTAACTGCACTGTCAGGAGTAGGAAAACCAAGCATTTCATTGCCATAACGTGATATTGCAAATGACAAACCTTTTGCACTTTTGAGGTTTTGGAGCAACATATGCTGCCATCCTGATGTCTTAGGGAAGGCCTTGCATATTTCAGCATTGCAACACCAAACCACATTCTGCATGTATCACAACAGCATGGCTCTGTAGTAAGATTCCTGGCGCTAAACTGGCCTTCTTGCAGTCCAGACCTCTCTCCTATTATTACCTATTACACATTATGAAATGACAAATACAGCAAAGGAAATCCTGAGCTATTGAGTAGCTGCAATCCTATATCAAGCAAGAATGGGAAAAATATTTCACTTTCAAAACTACAGCAATTGCTCTCCAGTTCCCCAACACTTACAAAGTATTATTAATAAAAGAAGTGATACAACACAGTGGAAAACATGCCCCTCTCCCAACTTTTTTTAAATGTGTTTTGTCTGCTTACTCGTTTTCTCCAATTCTCCAAGGATATGCAAACTTTTGAGCACAAATGTATGTATATGAGTGTAAATTCAGCTCCGGAAAAAAATAAGAGACCACTTAACCTTTTTCTTTACTTTCCAAAAAAGTTTAAAAGGAAAGTTTTGAATCAGGAACTCTAGCACAAGCAGTGCGTAGGGCATGCAGCGTCACCAGGGACCCTTCACACCCATGCCACAATCAATTCGCCCTACTGCCACCAGGCAGGCGGTTCAGGTCTCTCTGTTTTTACAAATGCAGGCTCAGGAACAGTGTATGTCTCCTGTAACCCTGCTGAACTCGGTGACTTTCCATCATTAACTATGATCATCCTCTGCACTACTGGACTAAGATTTTTCCGTTGATTGCTGCTATACCTTCATTTGCACATGCCGACTTGCACCTTGAATCTGCACCTTAACCTATGCCCTCACTGCATATTGCAAAATTTAGAACTGCCACTATACTTGCATTTTCAGTTGGTACACATACATCTACTTTGAGAACCTCATTGCTGCTATGCCTGCTTTTCTGTTGCACATGCTACATAACTCCTTTAATGTGCTTCGATTGCATATTCAGAATGCCATTGATAATTGCCACAACTTTTTATCTCAATTGTACATACGTTATACTTATTACCTGTATATTTTCTGTAAATGTGTGGATTTTCCACTGCACATTTAGAATTCTCAAATGTAATGCATTTGCCTTAATTGCACACGTATTAATTCCACTTGTATACACATATACTTGTACATTTTTCCGCGCTCCTCTATTTGTACTTCTGGTCAGACGCAAACTGCATTTCATTTTACTGTACTTGTACTGTTCAATGACAATACATTTGAATCTGATGTAATCTTATCAAAGGTGTGGCAGTATTATTTATATCCGTAAAATGGCAGCCACACATCAATTATGATATCTCCAGAATAAAACCCTAATTTTTACTTTGAAAGGAAAAGCCATCCCATTACTGTGCACTGACCACTGTGGAAGTTAATCATTACTTATTTAAGATGTTTGTAAATAAACTGCATTCTTTCAGTCTTCAGTGTTAGGGGCACTGAAAAAACATGTGACTGAAGATAACATTTATATAATGGCTATTCTGTCAGTATTTTTGGTTACCATTATGTCTGTTGTGATTTGAAACATGTTTATGGTATGATTTGATTGTTTCAGAGAAGTCTTCAATCCAAGTTCTAAGCTTTAGTAAAAGTGTACATTTTGCGGGTTGATTAAATATTTTGTTTCAAATTCAAACCCAGGAAAACCTGGGACAATTTGGCATTGAGGTAAATCTGACAAGCAGAGAACCATGCAACACTTTTGGCAAATTGCGGTTCAAGAAACAAAATCTAAATGCCATACAAGAAAGTTGTATTTTGAAATGGGCAGAACAACAATACAAACACTAACACACCAAAATGCTGGAAACAAAGAAATCCACTAGATCAACAGTTGCTCTTTAGAAGGCAAAGAGGGACTTGCGGATACCCTGGACTCCTCAGGGCAGCCAACCCACAATCCAAGCCCACAACAGACATGACATGAGTACGAAAACCCGGTGGGTGTAACCTGTCTTCATAAAGAGACAGTTGGCTTACATGCTCACAAAGGCAGAGGGGTTGACAGTGGATTAAGCCAAATTCAAGAATTTATGAATTCAAACACTGATTTTCACTACCGCTTTTAACCTCACCAAAACCTGGCCTCGCTTTAAGAATTTTTTTTCCAAAGAGGATATATTTATATATTACACGCAGTGAAAAGACTCTGGCGAAGGAAAAGTATGCTGTGGACTTTGCAGCAACACATCTAAATGAGGTGTTGGCAATGATTGATGAGCTCTCTTTGACAGGCACATTGGACAGATGGGGCTTGGTCTTTTCCTTTCATTCTCAGAACAGACCACTGTCATCTGGAGATCATTCTAAGCAAGGCTACAGAGCGTAGAGGGATCTGAGGGTACACGGGTATCCAGATTATACTGGTGAGGTGGTGAAGTAAAGAGTGGATTTCCCCAGACAGAGAATCCTCCTATGAAGCAAGCTGGGGGTGAAATATGACATTCTCCATTGCGCCTGATTTTGAGTGACACTTGGTAATTATGAAGAACTGCACTTCATAAGAACCGCAGACCATATGGGACCTATGCCATAATTCGAATTTGAAGAAGTGTGCTGAAAGCATAGCTGATTTTGCTGCATCATCGGAGCATTATCAGAGAACCATTATTTTGGGACATAAGCCGCGTTTCCACTGCAGGAACTATACCCAGGAACTGGGAACCTTTGCAGGAACTTATTGTTTCCACCGTAGGAACCAGGGTCTAGAACCAGGAACTACATTTCCCAGAGTACCAGAACTTTTGGGGTAGGGCTTACGGTGCTTTACATTTCGGATTGGTCGTGTAGTAGTACAGTTTACTTGTGTACGTTTTCAACCGCCATTTTTAAATGTCTGCAACCATCCTCAGCTTGTTAAAGGAGTAAATTGTGCTTACAAACAGAATACACTTTTTTATGGAAAATAATTCGAATGACAGGTGGACCGCTGCCAAAGTCCATGCCTTATTGTGTTAATGCTGAGGATCAAATACAGTGGGAATTGGAAACTGTTGTCAATCCGTAATAATGTGTTCGCAAAAATGCAAATTAAGTAAACTGATCATTTTTCACTGCAGGAAACGGTGCTGGGAGAAGCTCAGAACAGCAAAGCATGTACTTTGACCGTCTAGATGCGTTGCTGGGTCCCAGGCGCTGCGGCAACAATCGACTGGTGCGTTGCTGGAAGCCATGGTGGGAGAAACTAGATAACCAATTGGTTTAAGGTAAATCTCTTAATGTTTCACATGATGCATGTTAAATGCTATAAGGTTATGTTTTGGAAAAGTCATGATATTTGATTTCTATACTAGTCACGCTATTGATAAGAAGGCAAGTGGTGGCATTCTTCGAGTCTCAGGTGGAAGAAACAAAGTTATGTATATTATTGCTTTATCTTCTTGCTAAATATGTTTATTCTCACTACGTAGTTTGTGCTCTGCCACCGTAAGCATATTACACTTACAGTATGTATTTATAATATTCAATAATAATTCTACCAATTTCTGCTAGTTTACACTGGTATGTTACTGCCATAACTGAATGTCCAATAATAATACCCAGATTGCTGCTAGTTTACAGTACTCTTTGTATTTTGCACCTACATTTTAGCAGATAATTGAGTAGTGTGGAACCAAACACATGTGTATAGTGGTTGTTTATGAAAATCAGAGAACAGAGGAACTCCCACGCACTGTCTTGCTCACTGCTGTAAATTTTTTTAAATCATAACAGAAAGAACAAACATGTTAAATAAGGTGTACTGTAGAGGCCGAGGGGCTAGACGCACGTACAGGTCTAATGATGTACTTCAGACCTGTATGTGTGTTTTGCCCATTGGCCTCTACAGTGGATGGCAGCGTCCTGTCATGCTAGTTTACAGCACATACCCTCCATTCTTCTCTGTACTCTTTACCATTCATTTCACAGAGGTTATGCAGAACATAACAAGCTATCCCCATGGATTTGACCTTTTGCATGTTGCAGTCATTTCGTTGTAACAAGCACCTACATCTGCCCTTTAGCCTCCAGAAATGTGTGCAGAAATTGTGTATGGGGACACCATAGTAAAGCCAACTCCAAATGAGAAATACTCCTGTACTCTGAATAGGTTGCAGGCTTCCACAATGCAATGGCAATTCTTTTTTTGAATGGGTACCGAACAGCGGTGTCATGTCTCCCCAGTTATGGTTGCAATCGAAGGCACACGTACAGAAATATGTGCTTAGACATACAATAATGTTGTTTCCACTGGGCCTCGGTAAAAGTTGAAACCACGGTTTCCTACCACTTCGTTGTTATACTGTGTGCCCAAATGTATGACCGAGGTAAATTTGGTTTTATGTTTCATCGTCAATACCTTTTCCAAAAAATATTGTGCGAAGACGACAGTGAAATATATACAATTGGATTACGGTACATAGCAAGGTACAGCCATTTATTTGATAAAAAATCGTACCTTTTATTTAGCAGAGCGCCAAATTCTGCTAAATAATGTCGGATTTCAGTTGTTTAGGAACCATCATGAAAGTGCAATACCGCTGATTCATTGTAACAAAAAAAATATTTTATGTCAACCTAATAATACATCCCCCTGTAAAGGAAAATCATAGGTCCAAAACTATAATGTTCTACACATACTGTATTTTGGTTGTTAAACCTAAAATATCGTAAATTTGTTTATAGATTCCTAAAGAGGTGACATATACACCTACAACCATTTGTATTTTTGTCACTGACCTTTAGATTTTCCCTGTTACATTTCAGTGATTTTATCAGAATTGATCCTTCCATACAATACATTTTGTCATTGCTCACTATTGTAGGATCTGAGAATTAACAACTACAATATGAATGTACATTTCATTAAAAGTCAATGTGCCTAGATAATGATATTAACAGGGAAACCTCTCTGTTTAATTTCTCCCTGTAGGTTGCACTCTGGTAACCACAGGAATGTTTATATTGACCATTTGGTGTGGGGGTTAGTGTCTTGGCTTTGTTAGGTAAACACGCCCCTCAAGGTATTTAACAGCTGGTAAACCCCCATTACAGTGGGAGAGCAGAGAAGAGTTTGAGCCTGTAATATCATGTGCTAATAGACTATCAATATTCTGCAATAAACAATTTAATTACTCTATACCTTGACAACTGGGTACGCAAGTTATTATTACCGCCACTATACTACATGGCTGATTTCTAACAGTTTTGGTACCGCGACCGGATGGACAAGTTTTAACGATTCTACTGAACTTCAATTGGCGAGCTAAGGGGCTCGATTTGCAATTGAGAGGAAGAAGTTGTTTTTCCTGGTTATTGGTTGCTGAGAACAACTGAACAGTGAGTCGTGAAACTACACCATATAACGAACTGTCAAGATTGCGAAAGCGTTTGGTAGTCGAAAAGACCTAGTTATTCCCTGGCTAGGCCGCAAATAAAATCGTGTTAAATATCTCTAGGGGTAGATAAATTGGAGAGAAGCCCTATGACGACCCGACTAGGCCGCGGTGTTTATCTTGTGGAATCTGTCTGCGGGTGCGGATAGTCCGTCTCACTTTGGTGGGTCGTGGACGGGTGTGTTTCAGTGCTGAACTGTATTTCGTGTCGACATAGTATGATACTGTATTTTCCTTTTGAGGATGAGAGTGATATTGTATTTTAGGCCGTTATATAATGACTTGTAGAAGTAAAAATAAAATGCTGTCCAGTTTAACACATGCAACAAGAGGACTGCAGCCTCTGACGCGCACGATGCGCTCATGTTTCAAAATCATGGCGCGAAAAATTATGGAATTATGGACGATATTAGGAACTGACGCGAGCTTTCATACTCATTGATTCATAGAGTTCTTATATGGTAATTTCCTAAAATGTGTCGTACCAAACCATTGAATGAAGCTGGAACTTATCAAGGAATCCTGATCACCGTCCTCGGTAATAGCCAAGCTTATTTATTTAAATATTACATGTAGTTTGAAAAGTACTTTGATGGTATATAGCATGTTTTAATAGGCATTCGAAATAGCCTGTTTTGTTCATTCATGCTTGAACATGTTTTAATGGGTATTCAAGAAAATGCCTATTTTGTTGTGCTTTGTAATGTTCGCTATGTAATTTTGGAGTCAAACCTATTTATTGCGTTGATGATAATGTTTAAAATCGTTAGGCCTTCATAGTCTAATGGCAATGTGGGTAGGCTTTCACAGGCCTAGTACATGCTGCATTTTGCTAGCACACATAGGTACATCTGAAACCTGGTGATGAATTAGAAATTGGTACAATGATTTTATAATCTGGTAAAATAGTGTCATGGTTAAAAAAAGTTAAAATACTGTGTTTTCTGTGTCCCCTGAGGATTGATTAGTTTCCACCAAGTTGGAATGTGTGTTTTCCCTCTTTCTGTGCCTCGTCACAGGACGACTGATAAGAGAGAAACACTACACAAAGGGCAATTACTTTTTAAAATTAGGTAAAACACTTGGCTTTCCATGTACACTGAATTTGGTTCTAATATGTTACAATTTGGTTTTAGACAAAAGATTGAGATTACAGTCTCATGTAAAATTAGGAAAATGGGTGAAAAACAGCCAACGCGAGTTAATTACCCATGAAATGTGACGTTTTATCTTAAATGCTAAATTGAGTTTGGTTAAATAATATAGTTTATTTTTGTTTGTATTACCAATGATAACTGGAATAATACTTGGTTTAAAACAGATACCTGATACTCGTTAATGGAGTTTAAATTCTAAAATGGTAAATTGACTAATGAACAAATAGGGTATTGATGTTAATAGTGTTTAAAGCCTACATTGAGTGTTCTCTGGATCACTAGCTGTAACTTGACTCTAGTGACGTCATACATCTGTTTTCTGTCTCCATTGCCATTCTTAAGAGTTTTCTTGAACCCCACCCTGATTTTGAGTTGCTGTGTAGATCACATTTTACAAACAGCTAGAACTATAGGATGGGTTGGACACTAAATCTAAATCTTCAGTTAACGAATGATGTCAGCTATATTGAAAGGATAGTCTGAGGACCATGTAAGATTTTTAATATGTGGGAATTTAAATTCCTTATTCTTTAAACAAAAGATTGGCCTTAATTGCCTAACTGCAGAGGGTAAATTCCTGAGCTCCAGGAAGGGGGGCTGACCCCAAGAATGACCCTCCCGCAAACCTCTCACATTGATTCATGGTAACCTATTACTCAGGGTTAATAAGTAATTTTCAGACTGGTCGAAACTATGGTGATTTAACCAATACAAGCATATTCGGTTTTGGGATAATCAAACATTAAGTAAAAGTTAAATATATTTTTCTCTCAATTGCTTTAAGTTGAAATTTATGGTTTTGAAACCAACTGTAGTGAGGATAGAAACCAAAAAGTTATGCCCATTGTTAAAAATAGTCATTTTAAAAAATTGAACCACAGGCGTGGTCAAAGAAAATGTACAAAGGTTTAGAATTTGGCTAACCGCCAGAGATTTGGAATAAAAGTTGGAGAATTTCACTTAAATATAGAAGGTTAATCAAGACATTGTTTATGTCACAAGGTAGTTTGTTCATTGCTTGTACAATTTTGTTGCTGTGGATATGCTAATATAATCACCCTGGTGGTTGCAGTCGGTATATCACTGGAATTGGGCTGGAGGGTTTCTCTCCTACAATTTGGTTGTGCAGCTTATCCCCTAGTGGGTAAACCAATTTAGACACTACAGGAATGTATAAATGCATGATAGCCAAAATAAGATTTTGAGAGCTGTTTAGCTCTGTTAGACAAATTTGTTGATGGGTTATATGGTTTATAATTCCTTCGCACAAGCGACTGTGTTGCACATTCATGTCTTTGAAGTTTTTAGTTACTGTTCATGTTTTTTAACATGTTTACTTTTGTTTTGATGAATATACAGGATGCCACTCAAATAGATTCCAGATCCATCCCTATTAACAATTCTCTATTTTTCATGTCCGTCCCGGACTGATGGCCAGTGCGGGTTCAGGATGGCGCCTCCTGTTGCCGTGTTCGCCGTGATTCTGCTTTCACTCATGGTTTCACTTTCCATTGACTTAATGAAGTGAAAGCAGGGGTATGATATAATCCCTGATTATGATTGGTAAGAGTTGAGCTTAGGGCTCAAAGCAAATCAAATTGGTACTTAGAAGGAGTTACATGAAAATGTTTTTTTTTTATGTTTGCATGGTTATAACAGAGCATTGGCATTTGTTATGTTTAACATTTTACATCTACAGTATGTTTTAATTGGTTTATTTGGAAATTGTTTGTTTGACGTAAGGTCTAACATTTTAATGGTGGAATAGCATAGATGTAACAATTTGTTGATTTGGCTAGGCAAAGTCAAGTCTGATGGGACAATGGAATCTCATTCCACTGCCGTGTGCTATCGAGCATAAACAGCACATTGAATGAAACATCAAACAACCCAGTTCTGGATGGGAAACGAAATTTGACATAGACTTTTATGGAAACTTTTCTGAATAAGGTGTACACTTCACCCTAATGATGGAACTTCTGAGATCCACAAGTCTTCAGGACAGATCTGTCTTCAATTTTGGGAGTCGACGGAACCATACCCACACTAATCGTTGTTTTGCAGTTATAGTTTCAACAGATCGGGACATCACAACCCCTTTTCTGATGATACATCACGTCACTGCCTGGACACAGACAACTGAGTGTGTGAGTACCAGCAACAAGTTCTAGAAGGACTTCTTTAACAACACTGGTCGAATCAGTTCCAAATCTTCCTGACCACTCCTATGGCAGAAAGATGCCAGGGTCAGACTGCTTGGTTTCACACTTGATTTCTAGATGAATCATCAACAGTGAGATGAGAGAAGAATCCACCTGAAGGATTCCACATACTACGGGTCAAAGTAACACGGGACAGTTGACTGGACAGGTCACATGGTCCCATCACAGTGGAAGACACTGGTGGTGTTAATCTTGAATTAGTGAAGTTTTGGAAACTCACTGTTCCTCTACACACCTACACTGACTTGTTAGGACAACCAGGCAATTTGCTGTGTCCACATCACACTGACTGCAATAACTGATATTGGAACTTTTCATCACCGGTGACATACAAAACAGAGAAGACTGAAGACTACAGAACATTTGATGGCTTAATTCCTAACGATCAATAGTTTTCCTAAATGGACCGGCATTGTGATCTTGTATGTAGGTTAATTCCTCACAAGACAGGCAGAGGACTACATATGAACACTACCTTAACATTGGTCATTGACACTTGTTTGTTTGTGAAGTTGCTTAATAGTTGTAATTACAACAGCTATCTTGTAATGTTTAATAGTGCCAAATTCCTTTTCCAAAGGTTGAAACTGTCACTAGTACATTCATTGGAGTTGAGTGTTTTGTTCAGTATATGTTGGGTTGTGGTTACAATGTTGATGCATGACTCATGATATGGACAAGGGGGGACTTTGATTGTTTAAAGGGTTTATTGGGAATGAACAATGCATTCCATTAATATGTCACGTTAGGTCTGTTTCTGTTGGACACAGGTTAGACTGATAGTAGCCTGGGATTTGATGTGTATGGTAAAGATTGATCACGATGGTCTCTATGATTGCAATGCCATACAGTGCTATGAGTCAGGGCAAGCTGTGTCCACTGAATCTTATTTTTCATGTCATTTAAGGAATAATAAAGCCTTATAGGCCAGATAATCCTTTTTATTATTTTTCTTTATTGTTTTTTAACGAAAGTGTTTGGACCTTTTCGGTTCATTAGGAAATGGATTGTAGTTTTATTTTTCTAGTTTTATCAACATGTAATGATTAATTAATACATGATTGAAGGGGGGACTGAGAGAAAGTAGGCTTGAGAAACTTAACAACACAGATGTACTAACTAACTCTCAGCAGAGGTGTATAGATAGGACCCGTCCTGTCTATGCCTCCTGCTAGGAGTTGCCCATGTAACTGTCACAGGCTTGAGTGATAGGACCATTGACCATATGTTGGAACAACCCATACAAGGTTCAAATAGGCCTTTCATATTGGAGGGTATTTGGCTGGGTTTGACCCTATGCCGCCTCCCTTTATAAGTACTGTGGAATTCTTTGGAGAAGCACAAAGGAGAGAGAGAGAGTGGGAACTATGTCTCATGCTGAATAAAGAATGGCTCTCCCCTGACTTTTGGTTGCATAACTTTTTGTTCTTGTGGACATCATCAGAACAGGAAGCTAACATGGCCAAATTGGATAAATGATTAAATTCCAAGCATATTACAACAGAGATTTTGTAAGTGTAATAACAAATAAGGTTTACACACTCCCAGAAATGTCATACATGCTGGATCATTAGTTTCCCTTCATACAGGTACTGACAGGAGGCGCGACGAGAACACTGATCCAATGCCTCCCAAAATAAGTGAACTATTTACAATAAGGGCTAAAAGACAACACTGATCAAATATCAAAAGTGCAAACAAAGCAAACCAAAACAAATAACACCAAGTGAAATAAAACTATATTCACAAAATTCGCATTGAGTGTCCAGATCACCCTAGTCCGCCCTCTACATAAGGTTGTGCTGCTGATGCCAAGTACCTTAACAGTCTCTTTCTGTTGTAAAGCACAGGGTGACAGCACAAGTTGTGCAGGTAATGGGTGACTTTTTATGGCACAGGGTACACCGACGCCTTCCCACTGTACCCTTTTGGCCTTGAGGCAAATTCAGGTTGGCAACCAGATATTTGGGGATGTGCGCACCACTGGAGGCAGGTGCCGGGCCAGGAGTGGTAGAGGAGGCAGATGCTGGTGCAGCAGTTCACTTGGCCTCAAGTTCAGCCAACTCTTTGATGAGCTGCTCTCTGAATGCTGTGTCAGCGAGGCCTGTCCACGACTCTTTGCCATTTGCTGATGCAGGATGAAGGCATTCACAACAGCAATGTCAATGAAATTATAAAAGAATGTTTTGTACCATTTCATTGTCTTGTGGAGGACGTTGTAGTAGCCGATCAGTGCGTCGGATAGATCAACACCGCCCATGCACTTATTGTATTCCTTCACAGCAGCAGGAATGGGTATATTTTTCTTGCCTCATTTCCCTTGTGCATCCTTCACACAAGGATTTGTGCATGGTTGTGCACATGACCCCCTGGCTGGTCTCTTCACACCTCTGGATGGCCGGACGGGGGTAGGTGTGGAAGAGGATGACTTTTCAGCCGATGAGAATGTGGATACAGAAGGTGGGGTTGTTGTGGAGCCAAAAACAATAGCTGAGGTAGACGCTCTTGAAGTAGTGGGGGCAGGACTGCTTGATTGTGGTCGTCTCTTTACAGCCGGCTCCCAGAGATCGTCTGAGTCGCTGCCACTGTTAAAAAATAATAATAATTCAGGTTTGACTAGATTTACATATTGGGACCAATACTAGAATTATATATTGGGACAATAGCATGAAAGAGCCATAAAACAAACATATATGTACACACACACACACACACACTCACTAATTTGACCTTTATCTCAACAAGGCATGCAGACTTAGACCAAGGTCTCTTTTTCAGCTGGGCCCAAAACACAATGGAAAAAACCAGACAAAACAAGATTGAAAAAAAAAAAACAGACAAAACAATACGCTCACAGATAGCAAAAGACAGAACATTTCTTTCAACCTGTATAGATATAACTTTTTATATGGGCTGTGTAGCTGAAATATATTTATGTATGTGTTTATTTTTACTGTAAGTGTATATTTGTAATTCTTACATTTTATAACACTTACTACCCAAATCAAAGTATTTTTCAGGTGTGCACACGCATACACACATACACGTACACACGTACACACATACACGTACACAGACATGCATATAAACAAAAATAATAAATTTTACTTACCAAGCTAAAACGGGATCTTTTCCTTCCAAGAACAATTCTTCCTCGCCAGAATCAAAACTGTGTTCACTGAGAGAATCCTCGTCTAGCTCACGGTCACTCTCTCGATGAATCTCCTCCAAAATCTCATCCAAGTTTGTGTATTTGGTCTTGGATTTCGCTTTCCCACTTTTAGGAGCCATGTTCAAATTAGAAATGTTTCAGATTAATAAAAAAACACCAAAAGGTAACTACCGTGTATTAGCAATAATGTGCGTTACGAAAATGCTAGTGCGCTCTGATGCTCTCTGGCGTCGAAAAGAACTAGGTGCAGGCGGTTGCGCAGAGCTCTAGATTCCTGCGGGTTCATCCCACAGTGGAAATTCACACATTACAAGAAAGGCCAGCTCATTGGCTTTCGAGTTGGCTAGGATTCAAATTAATTGGTCATTATTGGAGGAAGGTAGTGTCATTCAAGTTTGTGTTGGTCCATCTTATTGGTGCGTAATGTGAGGCGCACTAAGTTGGTTCACTGAGGTATTGTGCAGCCAATTCGCTGTGTAGAATCTCAGCATGAGGCTGGCTAGCTTACTGAGTTTCTTAATATTACAGATATTAATCTGACGGGGAAATACTTGTTTTATGGTTTAAATATCATGAATAGTTTTGTTGTAAGTTGTTCGAGTCATATTTCATTCTGTGACGCATGGATCCTTTTTGAGAAATTAAACGGATTTAACCAAACAAAAAGAAGCTTCCCGTCCACTTTGGGAACAGAGGAATTGGAAATCTGTGGAGATTCAGTAAGGTTAGTGGAATATTTTCCGTGATACACCAATGTATGAACTCCGGTGCCTACGAAAAGTGTTTTGTTGTTGTTGACAATCGTGAAATGATTGCACAGTGTTTTGTCGTAGTAATAGCTATTTTAAATTGGTCATTCTAGTTAGTTTATTGAGATTCTAAGCTTTCTGAAAATATAAGACATGCCTATACCAAAAAAAAGATTTTTTTTAGATTTTACGACTCGTCGCAGTTTTTGTCACTTGCGGCAAAGTGAGTCTGAACCGTCCCGTCTACGGGACGCCCGGACAGTACTGGATAAGTGTATTGGCCTTTTCTTTGCATTAACAATTGAGTTGTACTTGTAATGTTTTATCAAACATATGTTTTTCTTTAACTGTTTGATAGGGGGGAATGTAGGATCTGAGCATTAACAACTACAATATGAATGTACATTTCATTAGAATTGATGACTTGACAGCTGTCTAAAAGATGACCATTGACAACTTATGTTATAATCATCATTATTAAAACAATTATTAAAATTATTAGCCAGTCAACCCAAGTGAGGGATGTTTTCAAGGATGAAAGGAAACCGGGAAATGCGGGAGATGGCGGAGCTGTCAGTCACCTCACTGTCACACTCTCAATAGATTCCAAATTAGGTCTTATACATGAGAGGAACTGTCTTAACTGTTTAACCACTATGCCACCGCAATACCCGTCCTTGCAGTCACTAGACACCATTGAGCATTGTGTTAAACTGACTAACGTTTCTTATTCCACCATAGCGTCTATGAACAGTATGGGTTTTGCCCTTGGCCGTTTTAACAGATTATTTGCCAGTAAATTGTTTACTAGTATCTACTAATTTCCTGGGAATAATCATTATTGAGCATTTGCTAGCGAGAATGAAGATGTACTTTTCCATGCCAGAAACAGTTGCAATATAACCGTATACAGTTTTAGTTCAGGCTTAATATAATGTAACTCATTTATGTTGTAGCCAGCAAATCTGTTTGTCTATTCTGATCCAAAACACATGCATGGATGAGTACTTCGAAAATCCACCTGAAACAGTCCAAATATAACCGTAATCCGTTTTATTTCAGACTTTTTATAATGTACATTCGCATGTGAAGAGATACGAAAGCGGGACCTATAGTTTACAGGTCTGCTTCTTTAACATCTACGCTATTTAATAAGTGGGAGTCAGTCAGTCTCTCAGTCAGTAAGAGGTATTCGCTTTTCTTGGCTGGCTCAGCTCACAGTGTCTGGCAAAAATCTTACCATCCTTGTATTTTTGCGCCATCCGTCAGTCATCTTATGGTCAATCTCTGCGATAATTTGTATTTCAAATTGTCTAGCATTTCGGGCATTTTGAATCTGCTTTGCTACAACTGCTCATCTCTTTTCCACCGTTGACTCAATGACCACATTTGCAAACCAATAAATCATGATCAACACAACTTGAATCTCCTGTGTGGTTGCTGTGATGTTCAGTCTCGTAAAACAATAAAGATGCCTGTTTGTCACTTTGTATAGCATATGGTGCTTAAGTCAGCGGATTAATTTGCCAAATCTTTACTGGTCTTTAGACTGCGGTGGAAACGCACACATCAATGGACTGAAGGTACCCTTTAGTTCCTTTTATAGCAGTTCCTAGGACAAAAAATTCCAGGTATTTTTGGTGGAAACACAGCTATAGTCTTTATACATTTATGCAGTTCTGTTTACTGGAACATGAAAGATGTTGAACCAATCAATTCGAAGACGTAAAGTTAGAGCCCCAATAAAAATCACTGCCCTGAGAAAACATGTTGTTACAATTGACTGATATAAAAATTATTTCAGTTTTAGGTTTGGATGTAGATTCTTAAAAAATATGAAAATGCAAATGCAAGTTGAAGTACTATTTGACCTTGGATGTGTCATGCTTGCTCCGATAATGTGGAACACTTTCTTTGCTTTTTCAAAGACAATTTTGTTGATTGCTGCGGAAAAGTTGTATCGACTAAGGCCAATTGCCTCATTTCAATAACAGAGAATAGATTGAATACATTCCCTTCATAAAAGAATGCCAGACATTCTATCTTTGATAAGTACATTAGTGTTCAGTATCATACAAGCTTATATCCTGCCAATGTGACACATTGCAATCTGTAAGCCCGCTTTCTGCTGATGCTAAACAGGCAAACTGGTAGGAAAAGCTGGGCAGTGACTAGGAGGATTGGTTAGAGTATATCAATATCCGTTCAATTAATCCCTGTCAATGTCTGATATGATTTAAGGTCATAAAAAGGCTACACTACTCAAGTACAATGTTGCATAGAATCTTAAGTTGATGCGAGAAAAGGCCAGAACAAAAAAGCATAGGCCCCAGGGATTGTGTAATCATCTTTTTATGAGCCCAATGCTAAATTGTAAAAATAAAAATGTCTCTGTCTTTGGCCCTTTGGGCCTGGTTCCCGGGTCTGCTTCAGCCACTGCATTCATCAGAACACGGTGGAGGGCGGGGTATTTACTGTATGGACAGTGTGTGTGTGTGTGTGTGTGTGGTGGTGGTGGTAGGGATGTGGTAGTAAATCGGGGGTTAGAAGCCAATACATTTTCTGTGGGGTGGTGGGCATAATCCTCATTAATGTTTCATACTTCATAATTGGATTCACTTTTTTCTTTAGGATTGGTCACTGTTGCTCAATATCTTTGGGTTAAAACTGGTGCATTTGGGCCTGTTTGAAAAGCTTTGTTTGCACTAATAATGTCACGCCCCCGCCTCCACGAGCCCACAGAGGCGAGTGTTTGCGTCCCTTGGCTACAAGCGCGCAACTGTTCACACACCTGTTCCCACTCACCTCATCGCCGACCATATTTATACAGTTCCCTGTCACCTCTTCCCTGCCGGATCAATGGTTTATATTCGCATGCCACATCTCGCTCTTTACAAACTCTCGTCCCGACAACCCATGTACCAACCGATTGCCCGTCCCCGACTATTCTGTCTGCGCCCTGCCTGTACTTCTGCTCTCTGCCTGAGTTCCGATCTCCTGCCTTTCCCAGACTACTCTGCCTGCTCCCTGACTGTACTACTGCTGCCCGCTCGTCTACCAACCTTATGCCCGTCCCTGACTACTCTGCCTGCTGCTCGCCTGTGCCTTCGCTACCGATACGCGAGACACCTGACTGCCCGTCCCCAAATGCGCTGTCACCTCCCCACTCCTCCCTAGTATGCACTTGGATTCTTACCTGCAGCCCTGACAAATAAAACCAATTCAGCATGATAGTCCAGATCAAACTCTTGAGATTGTTTGGGGGGGGGTGACAGGGCTGTCAAAATGTAAGATTTTCACTACACAAGTATTGTGGCCAAAATAATTCACAGTAACAATATTATTGTGATGTCTATAGAAAAGTTGAAGGAAGAAAAGGCTGTTAGTCAAATTCAAGTCCTTTATTCTCTGTTTTGGCAAATTAATTACACTCAAAATAAGAATGTATTGCGGTGGAGAGTCTGTAACCGCAAGTGTCCAAATAAAAAAATAAAGCATAAAAAAAGAACAATTAAACAATTAATGGATAGTGAAAAGGCAACCAGATGAACTGAAAAACAAATGATCCACAAGGCCAAACACCCAGAGGAGATTTGGGATTTCTTTTTAATATTAGCACTAAAAATACATTTACAATGGCTTTTTATTTTACTTCACAAAATTACATCAATGGAGTGCAAATACATAGATTTTCTCTCTGCAAATGTTTAGTGTTGTATTATAAAGTGATTTGGGTTTGAACTAAATTTGATTTATTTGAGTTTATTCAGTTCCTTCACCTACGTTCAGTCTACTTGATGTAATTAATAAGCATCCAGATATAATGAAAAATGAAATCTTGTGAGGATCAACATACCATGACATTTGCAACTTGAACTGTTAGCTCCCTCTAGGACCTTAATGTGCTTCTTCTTCAGCCACTCCTTTGTTGCCTTGGGCATGTGTTTTGGGTCATTGTCATGCCGGAATACCCACCCACAACCCATTTTCAATGCCCTGACTGAGGGAAGGAGGTTCTCACCCAAGACTTGACGGTACATGGCCCTGTCCATGCGTTCCTTTTGATGCGGTGAAGTTGTCCTGTAACCTTAGGCCCTCCTCCAAACACAGCAGGTAGAGTTGATGCCAAAGAGCTTGATTTTGGTCTCATCTGACCACAACACTTTCACCCAGTTCTCCTCTGAACCATTCAGATGTTCATTGGCAAACTTCAGACGGGCCTGTACTTACTTAAGCAGGGGGACCTTGTGGGTGCTCATTGATTTGATCCTCCCTTGTAGTTTTGGGCCGATTCCTGTTCTCCTGATCATTGCAACTCCACAAGGAGAGATCTAGCATGGAGCCCCACGCAGAGGGAGCTTGACTGTTCTTTTGTGTTTCTTCCATTTGCGACTAATCGCACTAACTGTTGTCACCTTCTCACCAAGCTGCTTGGCAATGGTCTTGTAGTATTTTCCAGCCTTCCAGCCCTGAAATCC
The DNA here is from genome assembly GCA_016801105.1 of Esox niger. Taxonomy (NCBI): domain Eukaryota; kingdom Metazoa; phylum Chordata; class Actinopteri; order Esociformes; family Esocidae; genus Esox; species Esox niger. Next base: position 49,002 of record JACXGJ010000014.1, on the reverse strand, counting down.
TTGGACAGCTCTTAGGCCTTGGCCATGGTGGAGAGTTTGGAATCTGATTGATTGCTTCTGTGGACAGGTGTCTTTAATACAGGTAACAAGCTAAGATTAGGAGCACTCCCTTTAAGAGTTTGCTCCTAATTTCAGCTCATTATCTGTATAAAAGACTCCTTGAAGGACAAAGTCTTTCTGATTGAGAAGAGATCGAATTGCTTATTCACTCATTTAAATGGTAATCAATTCATAACATTTTTTAACATGTCAGTGGGGAAACATACAAAACCATCAGGGGATCAATATTTTTTTCCCCCCTCACTGTAATAAGAATGTATGGCTTCATATCAATAAGTCGTGTAGTACCCTGTAAACCCTAATGTATATGGCCATTTGTCAATCTGCATTTGTCTATACTTGTGTTCCTGTGAACTTGTTTGAAGTCATCTTTCATGGCCCAAGCATGGTTCCAATCCGAAGAACACAAATTACCAAGAACGCCTAAAATGCACAGATGTGTACTTGATCTGCCTCTTTTATCAAGGATGCATAGTTGGTGACAAGTTCAGCAAAAATGCATCTGATATCAATTTCCATTTCAATCAATTTCAAGATGTCAGGAAAAACTCCACAACTGTAATATGTTTTAACTTTTCTTATTTCACGTAAACGGTACCTGTAAATGAGCATCTGAAAAAAAAAAGAGAAATGGCCATTGTATTCACTGAATATGTGCTTATTTTATTTAAGAAACTGACAATTTAAAAATTTGCTCCAACTTTTCAATCAGCTAGCTAAAGTTAATCAGTGCTAGTAAACATTAGCTAAATTAGGTACCAGTAGAGAGACAGCTTTTTTAGAATTGCAGTTGATTTTCACTTTAAAAAATGTCATATTGATCATATTATTATAGCTATAGTCTCCATACAACCTTGCGCCATTCTTCTTCTCATGAATATTTTATTCAGGGACTACGGAGGAGGTTACAGCACTCAGAGTGGAGGGGTATTGTGCAATAGCCAAGTACACATGGATCTCAATCCAGATAGGTGCGTTCTCTGTCCATTCTTGCAAGGAGAACAACGTTAAGGAATAGGGCTTCTGGATTTCATGTTGTCTTGACATGAATAGATTGAGTAGTACCTTGTACATAATATATTTTATTAACATAATTACCAACATAACATGTTAAATATTAAGTAGTTAATCAGGTATAGGATACGTGATAAAATCACATTGAAGCTTCAAAATAAGTATATATTAAATTAGCTTAAACATGTTATCTAAATTGTATAACATTGTGTTGAATTTACCTGATTTCATTATATGTTCTTGTGACGGTGACCTGACAGATTGCTCCGTCATCTCCTGCTTTTCCGATGTCTCCAACAGTCATGAACTCATCCCGGTCCCCTTCATTTGTCTTGTCTTCTATCATTGTTCACACCAGGTCCCAATCAAGCCATTAGTATGTGATTAAATGTTTCTCCTCTGCTCCCCTCATTTGTCAGTCATTGTATCATGTCACTGTGTGTTCTGATGCGTGTGGTGAGTTCTGTTCTGGTTCACGATTTACTTTAAATCCTTTATCATCAAGTGCTCTGTGTTTTTCTGTTCTGTTGTTTTGTGTTAAATAAAGAGTGCACCGACTGCTACCCCTGCCTGCGCCTGGTACGTTAACCCCACAATGTGACATCTTGACAAAAATACATTTCTTAAACTTAATAAGGAATAATTGTAAACATATGTATTTCATTCTTGAGGAACCAATGTAAACATTTGAATCAAGTGAAATAAATGTGGCAGAATGCATAATGGCTTGGGTAGGATTGCCCCTTTGGGTTTTGGCTGGGCATCTGTATAAGCAACTGCTAATGAAAAAAGGCTTAATAAAATATACATTATTACATTTGTTTAGATTTAAGCGAACGGCATGCTTTAGTCTTCAACACACTTGAGCCTGTTTGTGTGTGTGTAGATTCTTTACTAAAATGAATGCTTTGACAAATGTCTACTCTAGAAATATTTAATAATTAAAAACAGTAATTTATGAAAGGAGTGATTTCCTCATTCTAATGTCATGAAATTGATTTTTAAGGAACAGACTGCATGGTAATTTTAAATACTCTTTTACTTTTTAATGATTTTAAGAAAAAACTTTCTAAAACGTTAGTTTAAATGTGAAAATGTACATCCGTGGTATATGCTAACCCAGTTGTCCGTAGCCATGCTATTAATCAGCTACCCCATTTGGAGGGCATGGTAGGCTCATCCAATTGTTCAGAGATAATGCTGTGTTTGTTTGTCATAGGTAGTGTAAGTGAGCTATTGTTTATTATAAAAGGGGTTCTGAAATATATGCAATCTGATTGCCTTAAATTGGGTTTGAAGTCATTGAAATTCCCAGTTATCTTCATGGGCAGAAGTCTTATTTTAGTTATCGAAGAAGCAGTACGGTGATGTACAAGTATCAATATGCCAACTTTGGAAGATGTAGTCCCCCCCACACAGAACTACATAATCTTTATACAAAATTTAAAATATTTCCCACTTTGAAACTTTGTGATGGTAATTTTATCGATAAGAAGTTTTAATGGAGTAAGTACAGAAACAAAATTCTCTTGGCACAATTGGCAGTTTATTTGCAAATAGAGAGACGTGTCATAAGCTTACAGAATAATCATCTAAGGAGTCTCTCAAGAAAATACATGAACAGTCAGTATTTATTACAGTTAAAAGGGGTGTGGTACGCTGCTGCACATCTGTCCTTAGCCAGCAAAACACATTCCCCTTTGTTATATCACAATCATAGGATTTACTGAAATGGTGGGTTGTCCCCCACCTTATCCTTACTGCCTTAATGTTTTCTGTTGTGTTTACCTAAAGAGGCCAATTGCTCCTACTTCCCCCCAGAGCCACATTCCTAAGGAACAAAGGACTGATACCCTTATTGGTTTAGGCAGATGGTCTGAGTACCTAGTGAACCACTGATATTATACAGACGTGTGTCACAACCAAAGTTACACATATTAAACACACAGTTAAACATATTAGGCATTCAGATTTGTTTAGGATAGTCTAGCTACTAACGTCAGTTGCTTCACTGGCTGCAAGCGTCAGTTGCTACGTTATAGTAAGCCTAAAGTAAAACTGTTGACGGTTATAGTGATGGATGAACAACACTGACAAGAACATTGCTCTCTATTCAACTGTCATTATATTCTAAAGAAACAAACTAGCCATGGAGTAATTGGAATCATTGTTTTCATTGTCGGTACTGTATAGCTAGATTAAAAACTTTGCTCACTACAAGCTTCAGTAGCTACACAATAGTAATATAAATCAGCTGTTTTGTATAGTGGTTGTAATATTTATTTGCGTACCCGGTTGTCAAGAGAGAGAGTAATTCAATTGTTTATTGCAGCATTTGCTACTCAATTGGCGCATGTTGTTACCGGCTCAATCTCTTGTCTTCTCACTGTAATGTTGGTTACAAGCTGATATATACATTGAGGGGCGTGTTTACTTAGCAAAGCCAAGACAGTAACCCCCATGCCAAATGGTTCATTATAAACATTCCTATGGTTATCAGAGCGCCACCTACAGTGAGAATTGAAACAGAGAGATTTCTGTTATTCTCATTATCCACGCACATTCACTTCCAATGAAACGTACATTCATATTGTAATTGTTAATCCTCAGATTCCACAACAGTAAGCCGAAAGTGATGGTTATACAAGGTTATACTGCGATAGACGTCCTGCACCGGCAACTAAAATATTGCTCAAATTCTTGATTTACATAGTGTAGTTCACATGGTGTAATGGTTAGCTATACAAAGGTCATTGATTTTTAAAGAAACTGCAGCCATGGAGTGATTTGAGTCATTGTTTCATTATAGGTACTGTACAGCTATTAGTTAGCCATCTACAGTCATCTGTTTCTAATTTAACGCATTGAATATAGTGTAGCAATCCTGTTATGCCTGTTGTTGGTTTGGATGTTAACTAATGTAGGGAACACATTTTGAGAACCATGGAGATTCGACTAATTGATTTGACATAACATGCTGCATTTATCCTGCCATCCATTTTGACAAGTCTCACTGTGCCTTTAGAGCTCACACACACCCAAAACATCAGTTTGCCACCAACATGCTACACAGTAGGAATGGTATTCTGTTCACTTTTAGGCCTCGTTGACCCCTCTATAAACATAGCGCTTATGGTTGTGACCATAAAGCTGTATTCTGGTTTTGTTACTCCAAATTAGAGTGTGCCAGAAGCTGTGAGACATGTCAAGGTGTTGTCGAGCATATTGTAACCACCATTTTTGTGGTGCAGTAAAGGCTTCTTTCTGTCAACCTAACCATACAGGTCTTGGTCTACCTGACCTTGTGTTGGCGTCAAGAGATCCCAGATTTTTTTATAAATGATTCAACAGTACTGACTGGCATTTGCAAGGCTTTGCATATCTTTTTATATCCTTATAAAGTTCCATGACCTTGTTATGCTGGTCTTTTGACAGTTCTTTTCAACACTCCATGGCTGATTATCTAGCCTGCTCAGTACCTCCATGTGAGAGCTAACAAACTCCTTGACTATTTATGCAGCAACAGGTGTGGGAAATGCACCTTTTATTGCCTTTTTCACCTGTGTGTGTCACCTTGTGTATCTGTAACAAGGCCAAAAATTCAAGGCTATGTAAAGTTTTGAAATAGGGCCATTTGGTTGATATCAGTTATCATGATTTAAAAAGGAGCCAAACAACTATGTGATAATAAATGGCCATGTAATTAAATAAATTACTTTTTTGCATTATCATTATCATATTTTCAAAATGAATGACTTCTGAATGACTTCTGGGATATCAGATGCGTTCTCACTAGCTAAGTCACCAACCAATGCATCCTCGACAAAATGGGCGGATCTAGAACACATCCGGGCATTTCAGGCGTTCTTGGTGACTTGCGTTCTTTGGATTGGAACAATACATGGGCCATGAAAGATGACGTCAAACGGGTTCATAAGAACACAATAACAGACAAAACAATGATTTGATAAACAGCCAGAGTTTTCACCTTGCTGTCTGAGGGATTGAAACAAGAAACCTAAGTGGTCAGATGCTTTAACAGTTAGGGCTCTTACTGCCCCACTCCGTTGTATGGGGTGGCATGTGGAGTCCTTTGGAACTTGTATTTTATCTGAGAATTGCTTAAAATTTTGATTACCAGAATTTTTATTCAAGTGGACAAAAAAATGCAGTAAATAAAGAGAACAAGAATTACTGTGTATTAACACTAAAACTGCCAGGCCTTTATTACCCCCTCTAACCACCAGAGTCATTAGAATATACAAATTGTCCCTATTAGCATTTATTTACTGCATTTTTCTCCTAGGTAGCATCACCATCCAGCCAGAGCATCAGTTCATAAACTGAGTCGTCATCAAACTATATAGAAGTAAAACAATTATGAATGACAGAATTTGTTTGTTTTAAATGGTAAATGAATTTGAAAAGTAGAAGAATGTGTTTGTATTCAAGGATTTATCATAGAAAATAAACTAAAAAAGAATACACAGAATGATTATTTTTAAGAACACTGGCTATATAGTATTTTCATTCATTTATTAGGCCATACAAATACAAAAATAAAATGGATTATTGTTTTAGATTCCATCTCTCACAGTTGAAGTGTACCTATGATAAAAATGACACACCTCTACATGCTTTGTAAGTAGGAAAACCTGCAAAATCAGCAGTGAATCAAATACTTGTTCTCCCCACTGTATATAGGAATGTCATGGAAGGAGGAGGGTGTAGCTTTCAAAATTATATTGTTATTTTAATTATGAACTCAAACGCCAATTGGAGTTGGCAATTGGCGGTTCTAGTGTTAAGAGGACTACATATCTTTGTATGAAAAAAAGTGATCAAAGAAACCAAGTCTGAGTGACAGCTCCAAGCAACAAGTTTAAAGGAAAACAAATAACACGCAACGGCAAAATCAGTTTACATGTCTGTAAGGATGAGCACCTCACTTCATCAGAGAAGTCCTTCTTAACTATGCACACATCATCATCATCAAATTGTTATACACACATCATCATCATCACCTCCCATACACCCCAAGTCCTGTCCTGACTTTACTGGCACTCATGACAATGGCCACCACTTGAATTAGAGCCATATTGGAGAGGGAAAGGCTAGTGTTCCAAAACTTCATGCTAATGACCATGCATTATGTACATCATGGACCATGTTATCTACGGCTCTTCTATTCTGACACATCCTGATCATTAAGGGACACTACTTAATGTATCCCTCTTTTAAGAAGTATTTAGAACATTTCTATTGATGTGTTTCTCCAATATTAGGTATTATAGCTAAGCAAAATTGCATGTACTTTATTATCTACTATGTGTGAGTTTTGTGCATGTGGTTCATGAATGTCATCCATCAGCACTCTCCCCCTAGAAATAGAATTTGGATTCTAACAGTCTGTCTGCTTTGGCATTTTTTCAAAAACTGGCAAATGATACAATGACTTCGAGACAAGGACTTCGAAAGGTCTGGTTTATACTGATAGGACAGAAGAAAATAAATGAGTTAATCAATCTCAATTTACTTCTGGCCTTCCGTAATTGTCCTGCCTCTCCCAGACCTTGTTGCACTGTTGGAATGCCCTTATCTTTAACTGGGTTAGGCAAAAATGTGGTCACAATATGGACCTCTCATACTATGACTTCCCCCAACAGTCAGGTCCAGGATCCTTTACTCTCAACTGCCCCACTTGCCCTATCATTCAGTTAAATAATCAATCAGAAAGTCCTCTACAATCTCTGGATCCTCTTCCTCCTCCAGACCCGGGGCTAATTTCAGACACCTTTAGTTAGCCTTCATGCTGTTGTGGTGCTTGTATTGACATCACCTTCAATTGTCTTACCCTTATTTTGTAATGATATTTTTGGTAACTCCAGGCCCCCAAGTGCCCTCATGCCTATCTATCCATTTTAGTAATTGATCTTAAAAACACCTTTGATCTTAGTCAGGTTCACTTCATTAGTGTCTTCTTTGACTATGGGCAATACTTTTGTATAGACAGCAAAGAGATTACTCCCAGATAATAATTCCTCGTGTCCCTATTCGCCCTCAAGCAATCAATACGCTGTGATTGTTCAGAGTTACACATTTACATTTATGGATATACGTTTTGTTTTTTACCTGCCACCCCACATATCTGTTAAGGTAGTGTTTCATTTAATCATATTGCTGCATCGTTTGTTTCACCAGCAAAACATCCCTGCCTTGCACTGCTGAATAATAATATTTGTAAGGATTATCATTCCAACAAAGAACTCTCTTTGTCAGACTCCCCTATTGAATTCTCTTCTAGGCCTTGTCCTGTCCCTTTCAACTGTTGTGTTGTGTCACTTCTGTCTTGTAGAAATGTCAGTCTCCATCCTATTTGTTTCTCAGAAACCTGGAGGGTTTTTCGTCTTGTTCGTCCCTTTACAGGGTAATAGCTTAAAGGCCCGAGATTCCTCTGCCATATACTTCTCTCCATCAAACAAAGCTTTGTGGAGAGCCAGCAACAATGCCAACGTGTGTCTTTAAAAAATCTCCCATTGGTCTCTCTATATTTCGATCTAATATTATCACCAGTGCCCATCCCTAGTAGGCTTGTTTGGTTTTCCAGCCTTAGCCATGTAATCTGTTTGTCTATTAGTGTGATTTGTCTTGCCTGAGGGACAAGGGGTTATGTTTACCCAAAATATACCCTCTGGTCATCTAACTCTCTGCGTTAAGTACTTGGCTGATGAAATGTGTTCCTTGAACAGAGTCTGTGGCTTGTGCTATCCCCACCTTGGATTCACTACTCTTAAAGGTCTTTGAAGTTGTGTGTAACCCAAATACTTAAGTGACTGGGAGGTCACTATAATAGGAACATGACTAAATGAAGTTTTCTCAGCTGCAAAAAAAATACTCATCAATAAATTAATCATAGATAACCATTAGAACCTGAAATGCCCCACCAAAATAACTTCCGTTAGAGTCTGGATCTCCAGTATACCAGTTAACCATAGAACCGCCAAATGCCTACACCAAATGAATTTGTACATAAAATATAACTGGCATTTTGAAAGCTACACCCTCCTATTTCCATGACTTTTCCTACATAGGCATATATTACATTGTTCCATTGTCAGAATTCTAATCTCACAAATGGAAAACTATTTAGAGAATACTTTCCTTTTCATACCCTATTTTCCTACTGGATACCATTAGTGGGTACCCAGGCAACCGCTAATGGTATCCAGGTGCAAATCAACACTCACTGAATGAATTACATCCATGGATGAATGGGCGGTACTCTCAGATGAATGATCAGAGAGTTGGTTGAATTTGAATTAACTTATAACTATTTGCAAAACGAAATACTAACAATATTCTTGACTATTGAACAAATGATTTGTTATTGAAACATAAAGCAAACTGTCTTGAACAATTCAACAAATGTATTTAACATTACTGTTATTCAGTAGGAGAGACACAAACTATCAAACATCCTATCATCTGTCTATTAATTTTCTCTGATGAAGATTGCTGAAGATTTAGCATCTTCTGTAAGCTATTATGTAAAAAAATTTGAAAACAATGTACAAACAAAATGCTTGACTATTCAACAAATTGTTATTGAAACATAATGCAAACTACAATGGATGTAAAAAGTCTACACACACCTGTTAAAATGCCAGGTGTTTGTGATGTAAAAAACTGAGACGAAGATAAATCTTTTTTTCCACAAAATAAAAACCTCACAATAACCTGGTTGCATTAGTGTGCACAACCTTAAACTAATACTTTGTTGAAGCACCTTTTGATTGTATTACAGCCCTCAGTCTTTATGGGTAGGTGTCTATTAGCATGGCACATCTTGACGGGGCAATATTTTCCCACTCGTCTTTGCAAAAGCGCTCCAAATCTGTCAGATTGCGAGGACATCTCCTATGCACAGCCCTTTTCAGATCACCTCACAGATGTTCAATTGAATTCAGGTCTGGGCTCTGGCTGGGCCATTCCAACATTTATATTTTCTTTTGGTGAAGCCATGCTTTTGTGGATTTGCATGTGTGCTTTGGGTGGTTTTCGTGCTGACTAAGGCCCGAGTTCCAGCTGAAGAAAAACAGCCCCAAAGCTTGATCCTGCCACCACCATGCATCAATGTGGGTATGTTGTTATTTGGGTGATGCGCAGTGTTGTTTTTGCACAAAACATACCTTTTGAAATTATGGCCAAAAAGTTTAACCTTGGTTTCATCAGAATACAACACATTTTCCCACGTGCTTTTGGGAGACATCATGTTTGTTTTTACAAACTTCAGCAGGGTTTGGGTGTTTTTCTTTACAAGAAAAGGCTTCCGTCTTGCCACCTTACCCCATAGCCCATTCATATGAAGAAACGGGAGATTGATGTAACATGTAGCCAGTACTTGCCAGAAATTCCTGCAGCTCTTTTAATGTTTCTGTAGGCCTCTTGGAAGCCTCCCTGACACGTTTCTTTCTTGTCTTTTCATACATTTTGGAGGGACATCCAGTTCCTGGTAGTGTACGGCTATTCATGACTCTCAAAGTTGAGAGGAGTGTTTCCAAAAGGCTATGAAAAATGGTTACACAGATGAATATTTTACAATAACAGAATGCATTCTGCGGGTACCTCCTGTATATAGAATAAAATATTACGATACTGATATGATATTTGGGAACTTTTATAAACAGGAATTACTGAAAATAATCATGGCTAAGGATAAAACTTTTAAAGGGGCAGTGGTTCTGGATGAGAAAGTACAGAAAGGGGAGATAATGAGTCTTGTGAAATGGCTTAATTGGCCTGAGATATTTAACAGCTGGATTCCATTGGAGCAAGTTATTGACCTAGAAACTGGATATAACTCCTGGATCACATCATTTACATTGACTGCGATCAGCATGTGTGACGATGTTTTCTACTGTTTTCTACGCTGCCCAGTAACTCGTCGAGACATGTCAATCCACACAATTTGGGTTCGAGCTATACCACAAAACTTGCCAAATGTATAGATTTGAAACGTGATTGGAAACTATCTTTGAAAAACTAGTGGCAGAAATCAACATTTATTTAAAACCACATGGTGTAATTGGGTTTGATTAAATTTAATATAGAATATTTCTAAAAGGCTAACCCCATTTTAGTAAGATATTTAGAGCAAACTTCAACAGATATTAGGCTTAAAACCAGGCAATCTTGTACGTCCCATGGTACAGGTTATTCCCCTTTGATATTCTGGCAGGGTTTAACAGCCTATAAATATATAGAGATATTATTGATTATCAACGAGTTGGTGACAGTCAGGTCCCTCTGTTGAGGAAAGGACATATTACTCGGAACAAAACAAAGTTGTCACAGTGACGTACTACAACCCACACTAGATACCTCTCAGCAAGGGCCAGTTTGATGAGATCTCTATTGAACTTAAATCTGATCAGAATCAGTTGGTTTCATTCATAGTGGGGAAGGTGATTGCAAAATTACAGGTCAGACCAGTCAAACAATCTTTTAGACCAGCAGCCTCAGAAACTCTACCATGATCCCCAAAGCTATATTGAACACAATACAGGGCAGCCCGGAAATGGTTTACTGGGTTATCATGTTAGTGCTGCAATGTACAGAGCAGGTCTAGGAAGCATTTCCACAGGCTTTTCCAGGTGGCTATACCTTCGTTGAAGAGTGGTTTCTGTTGTGGCAAGGTCTTAACTAATGTATATTGGAGACATGTTTGCTTATCTATTGCCTGGTATGTAACTCTTGTCTTTGGTTATGACACACATCTGTATAATGTCAGAGGTTCTGAATAAGGGTATCTTTCCTTTTTTCCTTAGGAAATGTAGGAGAGGAGATCTGGTATTTGCTTAGGGGGTATCATTGACAGGTATGAGCAGATTATAGGGTTACTCATTAATCTGCCCATCAGTATAACCCAACAGGGCATCATGTGGGGGTACCCTTTGGGTAAAACCTGTGTGACATGTGATAGCTGGGTAGCATTTTACCACACCCCTTTTAACTGTAATAAATATTCATCTTCATGCATTTTCCTTCAGAGGCTCCTCAAATGATTATTCTGTAAGCATTTGTCATGTGTCTCTATTTGCAAATAAACTGCAAATAGTTTATTTAAAAGTGTTTATCGATGGAATTGCCATCATATTTCTCAATAGCAAAACAAAATCTAAAAAATGCAGCAAGGAATATTATAGGCAAGGTCATCAGCAACCTAATGGCTGGTCAAACAAAACAGCAGGATGGCTCTAGATTGATGGTTATAACTCAATGTGTTAGAAAGAGACCATCCAGTAGGAGGTGCCTATCAAAAATGTAAGAAGTGCAAGATTGAGGCAAAAACAAGAGCTGCTGTTTAAAGAAAACGTACCACTTGGATGACACTCAAAGGGAACAATGCAAGACTTATTAAAAACCTTTTTTAAAGATGGCACTCTTACACTATATGTCTGGTGGATGTATGAATCCAACTCTTTCAGACAGACTTCTATTGAGAAAAATACATACATTGAAATAACAACCCTATCAACAATATCAGACACAGCCCCTCTGGAGTTCTTTAATGATGAAGATCACATTAAAGAACTCCAGAGGGGCTGTGTCTGATATTCATCATTAAAGAACTCCAGAGGGGCTGTGTCTGATATTGTTGATAGGGTTGTTATTTCAATGTATGTATTCTTCTCAATACATTGAAATAACAAGTTCAACTCTGGAGTTCTTTAATGATGAAGATCACATTGATGTGAACAAAATGTTGCTCTACCTACAGTGCCTTGCATAAGTATTCACCCCCCTTTATGATTTGTTGCCTCAAAACCTGGAATTAACATGGACTGTTAGAGGATTTGCATTATTTAATTTACAGAACATGCCCACAACTTTGAAGATGTCTATTTTTAATTTATTGTAAAGTAAACAACAAATAGGACAAAATAACAGAAATAGTCAATGTGCATAACTATTCACCCCACTAAAGTCAATACTTTATAGAGCCACCTTTTGCAGCAATCACAGCTCCAAGTCTCTATGAGCTTGCCACTTCTTGGGAATTTTGCCCATTCCTCCTTGCAAAACTGTTCCAGCTCCTTTATTTGGTTGGTTTGCTCTTGTGAACAGCAATCTTTAAGTCTGACCACAGATTTTCTATTGGATTGAGTTCTGGGCTTTTACTAGGCCATTCCAACACATTTACATGTTTCCCCTTAAACCACTCAAGTGTTGCTTTAGCATTGTGTTTGGGGTTATTGTCATGCTGGAAGCTGAACCTCCATACTAGCCTCAAATCATGCACAGAGTGGTACAAGTTTTGCTCACGAATATCCCTGTAATGAGCACCATCCACTTGTATGTGTAAAAAGAAGGCACTGTATATGTAACAGTAACAAAACCAGATGGGTCTAAAATTGAAGCTGATGCCATTGTTGGTGTTATCAACTACCTGATAGGCACCCTATTTACACAAGTGGACATCTCCTTGGGTAATCATTTAATTAGTCAGAGTAGCAACACATACCCCTGCAGAGCTGTTATTGAGAGCATTCTGAATTATGGAAGTGATGCTATAAAGACATAATTTTCAGCCAGTTTGTTTTTCAAGGACACCACAGGCCACGAGGACGTTACGGATCCTGCAGGAGATAACAAAGGACATCTGAAAAAGGCTACCAATTCAGCGAGTAGTACAACAATCAAAATGATCGGCCCTGTGCATTGCGATATCTTCTTTCAAGGAACTCATGTTACACAGCGTGGACATACAGGTTAGGATGGTAGGCTGTTATAACTAGTTCTGCCTTATTAGAGACAGGGGATGTGATTTGCTGTTTATTACATTTTTTACTCCCTTATGAAAATGGCCAACTGGAGGCAAGTCGTGATTGACAACTATTAGGAAACACTACCCAAACAGATGAGAGAATTCTACCGCAGAGTTGACTGGTGTGGGGAAACAATTTTCATCTAGGACAAATTTCTTTGGTGTGCTGGCCTGTGATCAACTACCCGGCGGACCTGTCCGAGATGTTGCATCTATGATGATTATTAATACGCACCCATCTAATCACCCTGGATACCATTGACTGGCAATTTACATCACAGACTACGGCATTGGAAGGTTTCATGACAGGTTTGGAAACTCACCAGATTATGTGTATTTTTTATGTGTAACTCAATAAAGGCTTTTCTTCAAACGTGTGAGAGTGTAGAATACAGCTCAAAACAAGTCCATGATATGATTTTGACCACTTGTGGACAACATTGTGTGTTCTTTCTCTATCAAATGACAAGAGTTCTGAGTTACAAAGATGTAATGTCTTTATACTGATGATTTATGGAAAAAATATGTTAGTCAACAAGACTGCATCGAAGACATACCTGAGTATGCATGATAGACAATGGTATATTTGTATACAGCATGTTCAATCTGGCAAATCATTTCATTTGTCATGGTTGTTAACGAAATGGACAATAAAACAGTGTATCTTATGCCTGCTTTTCTTAACAAAAAAATCAAGGCAATGGTAAAACAACATCAATGTTTTATTATTCATGCAACAAATAGCCAAGGCAAAAACATACAGCTCTGAAAAAAATTAAGAAACTACTGCAAAATTATCAGTTTCTCTGTTTTTTCTATTCATAGTTATGCGTCTGAGTAAAATTAACATTTGTTTTATTCAATAAACTACACTGCGTGCACAATTATTAGGCAAGTGAGTATTCTGATCGTATCATTATTGCATGCACATTTTCTAACTCCAAACCATATAAACTTAAATGCTCATTGGATTTAATCATTTTCAGGTACATTGTATTGGTGTAATGAGGAAGGGTATAGCAACATTGAATAACTCCTAATATCAAGGTTTGCTAAATTATTAGGGCAGCTTCATGACCTTGGGAAAAATGGACCAAAGAAGAGATTTAACTGACACTGAAAAGTCAAAAATTGTAAACTGCTTTTCTGACAGATGCAACACTATTGAAATTGCTAAACTATTGAGACGTGACACCTGGACAATCAAAGGTTTGGTTGCAAATAGTCAACTGGGGTGCAAAAAAATGCATGGAGGAAAGATGTAAATTAACTGTAAAGACTTGAGAAGAGTTAAACATGAAGCTAACAAGAACGCATTAACCCCCAGTGGCATCATATTGCAGAACTGCAACCTACCTAGAGTGTCCAGAAGTACAAGGTTTCAAGTGCTCAGAGACATGGCAAAGGTCAAAAAATTATTTTTAGTTGCCTAATAATTCTGCTCTCTTATGTATTCCCCTGAGAAAGATCGAAACTAACGTTTACTTTGTAAGACATTCAGGTTTGAGGTTCACTTATATTTTGGATTGACTGAGAGCATTGTGTTTGTTCAACAATAAAATATATCTCGAGGAATACAATTTGCCTAATAATTGTGCACGCAATGTACTGACAGCATTACTCCCAAGTTCCCAAAATAAATATTCTCATACAGAGTATTTATTTGTAGAAAATGAAAACTTGTCAAAATTACCAAAAAAGAGGCATGGTTTTCAGACTTCAAATAATGAAAAGAAAACATATTCAAACTTACTTTACAACAACAAAATACTTGTTTCAACTTAGGAAGTGTTCAGAAAACAATATTTGGAGTAATAAACCTGACTTCACAGCTTTCATGTATCTTGGCATGATCTCAACCATTGCTGTTGGGTGACTTTATACCACTCCTGGCTCAAATATTCAAGAAGCTCAGCATTGTTTGATGACCTGTGACCATCCAGCTTCTTCTTGATCAAATTCCAGAGGTTTCAATGGGGTTAAGGTCTGGAGATTGGGCTGGCCATGACAGGGTCTTGATCTGTTGGTCCTCCATCCACACCTTGATTGACCAGGCTGTGTGACATGGAGCATTGTCCTCCTGGAAAAAAAACTATTCTCAGGGTTAGGGAACATTGTCAGAGCAGAATGAAGCAGGTGTTCTTCCGAGATAACCTTGTACTTGGCTTGATTCATGCATTCTTCACAAAGACTAATCTGCCTGATTCCAGCCTTGCCGAAGCATCCCCAGATCATTACCAATCCTTCATAAAATTTCTCAGTGGGTGCGAGACACTGTGTGTAGGCCTCTCCAAGTCTCTGTCTAAACATTAGATGACATGTGCTGGGCAAAGCTGAAAATTTGACTTACCTTACTCCATTCCTCTACGGCCCAATCCTTATTTGCCAATTTCAGCCTGACTCTTCTTTTATTTCTCATTGATGAAAGGCATTATTCTAGCTTTGCACGACTTCAGCTCTGCCCATAGGATCTTGTTTCGAACCGTTCTCACCATGCACTTCACCCCAGCAGCTGTTTGCCATTCTTTTTGTAGGTCACATGATGTCATCCTATGGTTGTTGAGTAATATTGAAATTATTTTACAGTCATCTTGGTCAGTGGACAAGGCTGTTGTTTCATTCAAATTACCTTTGAGGTACTACTTGCCAATTTAAATTTGGTTCAGGTAATCACCTAATATGTACCTCATTAAGTAAAATGAGGTGTGCCTGTGTTGAAATTTAACGGAATGGAATGTCTGCTATACATGTAGAGATGCTGATTTAAGCAAAATTAGGAGTGGACTCTTATTTATTTTTTCAGGGCTGTATACATAAACAATGAATCTGAAATGATAGAACAAAATAAAAAATGTTAAAATGGAAGCCATTTTGTGGGATCAGTGGTAAGGGATACAAAGGGGATGCTTTGGGTGATTGATAATCAGTTCCAGGGGGGTGGTGTACTGGAAATAGGAGCCCGGGATGTGGCTGAATAATCCAGTGTTGCCAGATGTTTGTTTATACAAATTGATTATACATCTTACAAGCTCAGTTTGAATAGTTGTGAAAGGCACGTTGAGACATGCCATGGCTTCTAAGAACTCGCCCCACCTCAAAGGCCTTCAACAGTTTGTGGTCACAAGTTGAACCAGAGCCAACAGGTGGGAACCCTTAATGACCACTCCTTTGAAAATGAATTCACCGTTTCAAGTCCATGAAGTAAGATTTTTTAGAACTCAGTATTCTATTTGGAATATATTCAACATATTTCTAACTCCTTTAAAGGCACATTGTCTAAAATGTTATCAACAATGTTAACATTTCGATCAGCAGTTTTATTAGTCTCAGTCGTGTTTACTACATCAGCCCCAGTTTCAGACCTGGGTAGACATCAGTGTTGGTGTCAAGCTCACCCTGTCTAACAACAGCCAATTATCTTTGTAACATGGTAGAGCATATTTTAGCTATTTCATGTACAACCATATCAGTCTTCATCAGTATGTTGCGAATTAATGAGTCCAAATCATTTTCAACAGATTGTCTTACATCGGTGCTAGTTGGATCCTCGCAGGTTGCGGCACCAGAAATATTTTATGAGCATGATCCATCTTCTTTAACCGTGTCTCGATGCAATAAGACTGGTTAGGAACTGAACTGCCTTGCTTAGTAACAGAAGTAGAAAAACATCCAGATTGGTTATTTTTTCTTTTCTTTAAGACTGAAGTGGTCTTTCTCGACATGTTTATAATGTTGGATTTCTCTCTTCACTTTACACAGCTGCGATAGTGTCAAGGGTATATTACCGCACGTGTTAGACTCCAAGCAGCATTGGCGATGGTGCATGAGGAGATTGGCGAGGACTACGGTACGGGAACAGGCTGGAAGTCGAGGTCAGGATCACTGTAATGAAGGCACAAAAAAATAAGGCAGAAATTCGGTACACGAAGACAAACTAGAAGTGGCTAGGCACAGGACTAATACTGGATACCTCACAAGGACAGTGAGGTCTGAAGGGAATTAAATAGTTGTGCTAAAGGATTACAGGTGAGTTAACAGGTAACTAGAAGTCCGGTGATTGGGATCTGTGGAGTGAGTTGTATTTGCCGGTTTGGTGGTGTTGCGGAGGGCGTGAGCCGGTATGTGGGGTCATAGCGTTTAAGTAGATAGTTCTTGTAGATTAGCCTTTAACAAACATGTTTAGGACAAGGTAGATGGCACACAGGTTGCGGTGATGTGTATATTGTGTGAAAACTCTCCATTTACAAAGTCTCGGATGCACTTTGCATTATTTCGTTGATAATTAAAATACATGTTTTCTGAATTGTTAACAGATTGTCATCACACATCGATGTTGGTAAACCTCCTATAAAAGTAATTTCTCTGTACGTCAACATTTCATCATACAACGGTCTCCAACACTAATAAACCTAGACTATATTCTGAATCAAATCCGCTATGCTCACTAGAATGAGATTTAGTATCCGTAAGGCCTTGTGCTGTAATCGGCTAGCAGTACATGCTTGTACACAACTTTGAAGCACTTGCACACTACACTGTTTTTAAACGTGAAGGCTATTCTATCTCTATCAATTGTGTCTGCATTA
The DNA here is from genome assembly GCA_016801105.1 of Esox niger. Taxonomy (NCBI): domain Eukaryota; kingdom Metazoa; phylum Chordata; class Actinopteri; order Esociformes; family Esocidae; genus Esox; species Esox niger. Next base: position 31,515 of record JACXGJ010000014.1, on the reverse strand, counting down.
GCAAGGATGTGATAATCAGCACCACCTTTGCCTCGTACATCGTTATCAACCAGTCTTGTTAGCGTCTCCTAATTTACAATACCAGAGTTATAGCTGTTGAGTGCAATGCCTTTTGCTTTGAGACAGGTAAGACCTTTAATGGTTTTGTACCCAGTGAGGTGAAAAAAGCATTTGATCCCCTGCTGATTTTGTATGCTTGCCCACTGACAAAGAAATGATCCATCTATAATTATTATGGTAGGTTTATTTGAACAGTGAGAAACAGAATGACAAAAAAATAATCCGGAAAAACACATGTTATTTTTTTTATTGATTTGCATTTTATCCCTTCGCATTGTAAAACATGAAAGGTACCATCCACTGGTTATAGATCTATTGTACAAACTTGTCATGACAGTTATTGCCTGTAGGATTAAAGGCCGTGACAACTTGCATTTGTTCAATTCCAAGTCAAGCAATGTCCATAGTTTACAATAAAACACATCATGATTTGAACATGATGCACTGCTTTTGAAACAGAAATGTATTGTGACAAAATTTCTAAAATTAGTAAAGGATTAGAATTTGCAATGCATTATTTTTGTTTTAAGGTTTCAGATAATGCCATGACTGACAACCAGGCTGTGGAGCAGAACATGACCTGAGTGGCGCTCTTCTTAAGAAAACTACTACTTGGGCTCAATTAGTCTTCTCTGTACCACTGGGGGCCTGCCGTGTCAGAACATGACATCACTGCCAGGCTTGGTGTGGTATAGGGACAGGCATTTTTTAAATCTACACTATCATTCAAACCTTTGGGGTCACTTCAAGATGTCCTTTGTTTTTGAAAGAAAATGAATTTTTTGGTCCATTAAAATAACATTAGAAATTCAGTGTAAACATTATTAATGTTGGACATTTTTCATGGAATATCAATAGAAGCCCGTTATCAGCAACCATCAGTCCTGTGTTTCAGTGGCACATTGGGATTGTTAATCCAAGTGAGTCATTTTAAAAGGTTAATTAATAATTGGAAATCCCTTTTGCAATTATGTTGCTGAAAACTGTTGCGATAATCATAGAAGCAATAAAATTGGCCTTCTATAAACTAGTTGAGTATCTAGAGCAGGCATGGGCAACTGGCGGCCTGCGAGCTACATGTGGCCCCCACCCACTCTTTTTGAGGCCCTCAGAAACATTTAGAAAACAGTAGAATGATATAAAGTGGATATAAAAACCCTACATATTTTAACCCTGTTAATAGGCCAGGTTTTTGTGATGTAAAACAATGAGACAAAGATAAATCATGTCAGAACTTTTTTCGCTTTTACTGTGAACTATAACGTGAACCTGGCATTTTAACAGGGGTGTGTAGAATATTTACATTCACCAAAAGGATTATTAGGAACACCTGTTCAATTTCTCATTAATGCAATTATCTAATCAACCAATCACATGGCAGTTGCTTCAATGCATTTAGGGGTGTGGTCCTGGTCAAGACAACCTCCTGAACTCCAAACTGAATGTCAGAATGGGAAAGAAAGGTGATTTAAGCAATTTGGAGCGTGGCATGGTTGTTGGTGCCAGACGGGCCGGTCTGAGTATTTCACAATCTGCTCAGTTAATGGGATTTTCACGCACAACCATTTCTAGGGTTTACAAAGAATGGTGTGAAAAGGGAAAAGCATCCAGTATGCGGCATTCCTGTGGGCGAAAATGCCTTGTTGATGCTAGAGGTCAGAGGAGAATGGGCCGACTGATTCAAGCTGATAGAAGAGCAACTTTGACTGAAATAACCACTCGTTACAACCGAGGTATGCAGCAAAGCATTTGTGAAGCCACAACACGCACAACCTTGAGGCGGATGGGCTACAACAGTAGAAGACCCCACCGGGTACCACTCATCACTACAAATAGGAAAAAGAGGCTACAATTTGCAAGAGCTCACCAGAATTGGACAGTTGAAGACTGGAAAAATTTTCAGTCTCGATTTCTGTTGAGACATTCCGATGGTAGAGTCAGAATTTGACGTGAACAGAATGAGAACATGGATCCATCATGCCTTGTTACCATTGTGCAAGCTGGTGAGCTCTTGCAAATTGTAGCCTCTTTTTTTATTTGGGATGGTGACGGCTTCATTTTAACTAATGGTTTTCTTTGAGACTGTGGTCCTTGCTCTTTTCAGGTTGTTAAGGATTAATTTATTACCATATCCTGATTTATTCATTATTCTGCTAATTCACTGTAATAAACGGACTGTTTAGACTAGGCCTATATTTTGCTCTAGTATGTATATTTTCTGGTCATTTAATATTTAACATTAGCTTGCACTGTTATGATTGGTGTGTACAGTTGTTGCCACGTATAGAAGAAGAACACGGTCAGCATGCCCTGTTCTTAGAAGTTGTTATGGCCTGGACTGAAGAAGCTTATCTATGGCCCTGTACAGATGGCTCCAAGGTGAAGTTGCCTGTGTCTCCGCTGTTTCTCCCATTCAGGTAGGACACAGACCAGGGGTAGCTCAGGTTAGGAGGTCTGTTAACTATGACCTAGAACTTTGCTTACCATGACAATGTAGAGTTCTATCTTGTTTTACGATTAGTATGACGACTTGTTTTGTATGTATGTTATAGCACAAGAGATAATATTTGCAGGAGCTGACGGGGGGGGTATAAAGAGGGGAAAGCCATAATGTAATGCAGGGCAGTCTGTCATGGCATTACCCTGTTCATCTTTTGTAATGTTGGGATGGCTGTTCCCGTGGATCCACGTAATTAAACTTGAAATAATCTGTTATACGAACGACTGAGAAGTTCTGTATATGAATAAATCGCGAACATTTTCCATCTTCCACAAGGTCATTGACCAGGTCCTGCCGTGTAATTCTGGGCTGATCCCTCACCTTCCTCATGATCATTGATGCCCAATGAGGTGAGATCTTGCATAGAGCCCCAGACCAAGGGCGATTGACCGTCATCTTGAACTTCTTCCATTTTCTAATAATTGCGCCAACAACTGTTGCCTTCTCACCAAGCTGCTTGTCTATTGTTGTGTAGCACCACAGTTGAAGTGTACCTATGGTAAAAATTACAGACCTCTACATCCTTTGTAAGTAGGAGAACCTGCAAAATCAGCAGTGTATCAAATACTTATTCTCCCCACTGTAAATTCAATTAATTTGTAACATTAATCCATTTACTATTTGGAATGAATCTAAAACGGGTCCAAATCCAGTTCCACCAACGACCAGGGCCCTGGGGGAGTACTCTTGCATTACCAGAATGGGGTAAGCAGTCCACCAGTTGAGGACTTTCGCCAACCAAAAGGAATATGTCCAACTACAGCTCCATGTAATGGGAATTTATCGCCTTAAAGTGGAACATCACAGAGAAATTCTGAGAATATCCCCTGGGGACAGATTTTACTATATACACAGAAAACAATCCCTTGAGCCACCTTCAAATGGCTAAGCTGGCGTTGGTAGACCAACTTCTCAGTTGGCCAACTTTAACTTTGACATTATGCACCGCCCCGTTACATCATAATGCCAAGGCTCTATCCCATCAACCAAACAGCTCTATAGTCCATCTCTGGTATTGTACCATTTTTATACCACCACAAGTGACGGGAAACTCCATAATGGACCCTGTAAGGTGACCACAGTGCACCGCTCCCACTATGGCAGTGGATGTACCTCCAGTACGAGAGAAGGCTGACTTGCATGCATTTCAAGCCACAGAGTAAAAGCAGAACGGTCAAGAGAGTACACAGGCCTTGGAGTTCACCCAAAAGTGGGGGAACATCAGGGAGAAGTAGAGTGTACCCTATCAGGTAGTCCAGATGCCCCCAGGCCGAAATAATGTGCACCAATTGCACTTACACAAAGCAGTACAGTCAGAGGTACTGACCAGTCTACATGACAATCACGGCCATCAGGGAGCAGAGAGGACAACAGCGCTGATTAGAAAGAGGTGTTACTGTCCGACGATGCATCTGGACATGGACCAGTGGTGCAAAGTGTGTGAATGTTGTGTCATTGCTAAAGCAATACGGCCATCTGTCAGAACCGTCATGGGACACCTGATGGCCTCTAAACCCCTGGAAGTGGTTGCCATCGATTGCACCACTTTGGAGGGAGCCAGTGATGTTAGAGAGAACGTCCGGGTCATCACTGACATCACCCAAGCTTATCCCACATCAGAACAAAAGGCCCACGTAGTAACAAAATGTCTCAGAGAAATGATTCTACATTTATGGAGTGCCAAAACATATTCACTCTGATGAAAGCCACAGCTTTGAAGGGCAATTACTCAAAAGTCTGTCAGTTCTTTGGGATACAGAAAAGTAATACAAGCCGTTATTTTCTGACGGAAATTGACAAGGTGACAGGGCCCTGGGGCAGTATTCTCGCATTACCAGAATGGGGTACGCAGTCCAATTGCATTTACCAGCTGAGGACTACCGCCAACCAAAAGGAATATGTCCTTTTGAACAATGTTTAATCGATTTCTTAATGACCTTTTGTGGTGGTTCCCAGATGAGGAGAAACGGAAGTGGCATCAGCTGCTCCCCCAAGTACTGTTTGCTTAAAACATCATGGTGTACGAATCAACTGGTCATTCAATCTACAAACTGATGTTTGGTCAGAAGCCCATGCTCACCACATCAGACGATTGGGTGACCAAACATCAAGATCCCCTGGCCTCTGTGCATGTTACTGCCAGAAAGCAACTGGAAGCAGCCGGTACATCCAAGGAGCGCTGCCAACCACCATGTCCATCCACTTAGTCGGCTCCTTAGTCTGTTGGAAGAACCATGTATGAGGATGATGCAAAATCCAAGACGTGAGGATCGACAGTATACCAGGTGGTGGAATGCCTTGATGATGTAGACACAGTATACATCTGTGGGTGTAATGGGTGTAATGTAGCTAACATTACACCCAAATTCTAAAGTCCTGAGATAATACTGGACAGCAGAAGAATATTTATCGCAGAGTCCCTGTGTCCGAACCACTGAGAAAGCCCCCTTCATCCAGCATAAGTGACAAAGTGCCTTCCATGAGAGAGGAAACTGAGGGTGATGACTGCTTTCTGTCAGGTTTAATGATCTTTCCAAACCAAAGACTTGCCTACCCAGAAAATCAGCAGGATAAATGGAAAATAACTCAATATCTTCAGAATCAGAGCCAGACTCAGGACCCCATCCCCAGAGATTTATATAGTGCACATCCAAGACCACCCTGACCACCCCACAGAGAAACCTCCACAATCCCCTGAAAGACAGAGGGCCAACTGGCAGCCGCTGGAGCCAGATATGGTTGCTGTAAGGCAACCTAACTTACCAATAGCAGTAAATTCCCAGCAGGTAGTATTTAGGCCATGGAACTAGGGCTGCCACCCTCTTGGTTTCATAGGTGTGTGTTTGTGTAATATTAACATATTTGTTTTATTCTATAAGCTAACATTACACCCAAATTCTAAATAAAATGATTGTCATTTAGAGTATTTGTTAGTAGAAAATAATAACTGACCCCAAACATGGGTTGTTTTCAGATTCAGTAAGGGTAGCAGTATGGCAGCCATTCCATTCCAGTGTCTGTTAAATTCCAACACAGGCACACCTTACTTTACTCAGTTAGGTAATGATTGAGTGATTACCAGAACCAAATCTAATTTAATGAGGAAAAACCACTGCTGGAAGGCAAAAACATTGTAAGTTGTACCTCAAAGGTAATTTGAATGAAAACGAAACTATTTAGCATGAAGACAAATGAGTTGAAAAGAAATGATCTGAGTGAGGACAAGAAGGGTTCAATTCTGGCTTTACTGAGGGTGAAAACCACTGTCCACTGACAAAGATGACCGTCAACTCATGGCAAGGATGTTTCGAAACAGCTCCATGGAGTAGGGTGGAAGTCATGCAAAGCTAGAAAAAAGCCCTTCATCAATAACAAGTAAAGAAGAGCCAGGCGGAAATTTGCAAAAGACCATATGGATTGGACCGTAGAAGAATGGAGTAAGGTCATCTTCTCTGACGGGTCAAATGTTCAGCTTTGCCCACCACCTGGTGGTCTAATGGTTAGAGGGAGACCCAGAGAGGCCTACAAGCCACAGTGTCTCGCACCCACTGTGAAATTTGGTGGAGGATTGGTGATGATCTGGGGATGCTTCAGCAATGCTGAAATCGGGCAGATGTGTCTTTGTGAAGGATGCATGAATCAAGCCAAGTACAAGGTTATCCTGGAAGAACACCTGCTTCCTTCTGCTCTGACAATGTTCCCCAACTCTGAAATCTTTTTCTCCAGCTTGACAATGCTCCATGCCACACAGCCAGGTCAATCAATGTGTAGATGGAAGATCACCAGATCAAGACCCTTGTCATGGCCAGCCCAATCTCCAGTCCTGATCCCCATCAAAAACCTCTGGAATTTGATTATGAAGAATATGGATGGTCACAAGCCATCAAACAAATACTCTAAATGACAATATTTCTATTTGACATTTGGGAGTAATGTTGTCAGTAGTTTATAGAGTAAAACAAAAATTTTCATTTTTCTCAAACACATACCTGTAAAACCAGAAAAACAATCATTTTGCAGTGGTCTCTTAATTTTTGCTGGACTGCGTAAGCGGAGCTGGCTTAGAAGAGCGAATGTCTCTTACTGAATGAGTGAGTGAGTACCCCTTGTTAAATAGCGCAGTGGTTAGCTAAGGGGACCTGCAAACTGTAGGTCCCATGTTCGGATCTCTTAACACGCAAAGCAAAGTATGCATTATGAATGATTCCATGTAGACAAAAATGTAGCTGGCTAAAACCTTTAGGATCGACATTATACTAAGTCTGAAATAAAACAGTTTACGGTTATATTGCAACTGTTTCTGGTGGATATTTGAAGTACGTATCCATGCATGCGTTTTGGGTCAGGATGGACAAAAACACATTTGCTGGCTACAACATACAGTAATTATGTTTTAGTAAGCCTTAACTAAAACTGTATATGGTTATATTAGTGACATTTTCTGGAAAGTTCGTCTTCAGTCTCGCTAGAAATTACTCAAGTCTTATGAATATTCTTAGTAAGATAGTAGATGCTAGTAAGTATATTACTGGCTAATAAGCTGTTAAAACAGCCAGTGGTCATACAGTTTATAGACGCTATGGCAGAGGTAAACTTAATAAGAAACGTTTGTCAGGTTATCACAATGCTCAATAGTCTAGCGACTGCTGAAACATGTAATGCCGTGGCGTAATGTTTAAGACAGTGCCTCTCAAGTGGAAGACCTATGTTTGAATCTATTGAGAGCAACAACATTTATTAATTTTATTTTGTGGACCGCAATAAAACTACAGTTATACTGTATTATTTCTATTTCTTGTACATTCCACGATTCTCTTGTATTTTCGCTCTGTGGGGTAGTTGTTAACGACACAGCATTTCACATGGGTGACCCGGGTTTGAATCTTGAGAGGGCATCATGGCTGAGCTAGGCTTGCCGTTTCCAGAGCTGTATTTACCTTGCTATTCTCATAGGCCCATTCGACTTTTCCTATAGCATTGTATACATCCAGTTGCAATAATCATTATGCTTCATGTGTCCCTATTAAATAATTTTATTACGTTTCATATTTATAGTTATAGGCAGTCTCGCATTTGATTCATAATCACCGTCCCGATGCTTTATCGGTTTCCGTTGTTTCTCACATCCACATCAGTAAATTAATTTTGACCTAGGGAGGTATTAAATCACAGAAGATCTTGTCCGTTGTCTCTGCCCCACCACATTTTCTTAAGCTGTAGCCATAAATAATGGTTTATTGATCCTCCCCTTCGTAGGTTTAATAAGTGCTTTGCATAACAAGTGCTTTAGTGTTGGATAAATCAAGGTTGGGCATGGAGCAGGAGTACCAGCCCTCAGGGAGAAAGTTGGACATGGGACCAGAAAAACAGCTACAGAGAGCACATCATTAAGGAGAGAGGCAGAAGAAGCAAGACACTTTTTGAGCCAGTATGTGAGCATGTTATCAGAATTGCTTTGAATATCAGCGTCTGTCTGGATGTTTTTGTATGTATGTTTTTGAGTGAGTTCTGATGGTATTTGTATTAGTCTAATACACAAAGACACATTCATAAATTGTTCAGTAATACATGTATTTTACAAACTATCCCCCCCAAAATATGATGTACTAAACAACCCATTTGGTTATGTACTCATATTACCACATTAGGACTGTTAACATATTTGCCAAGCCCTGTTGGTAGCTATGGGTTGTTGGCAAAATAGGTTTCAAATTTAGCTTGACCATGTAGCTTGGTGAAAAGGCAGTCTCTCTTATCTTACATTTTTGTAAAACCATCACATCTATATCAGATAATATATTTTCTAACAACCTATTGCTGTACCAGAAGGTTGAAACAATTCATGCTGTTGTATGATTTTTCAATGTTTTTTTTGTATTTATAGAGATTATATGAATACTCAGGCCTCATAGGAAGAGTAGTTAAGGACAGGGCAATTTTATTTGGGTGGGAGGGCTGGCAAAAAATGGAAATGGGTGTTGGAATTATTTTTGACCTGTATATGGCAGTGTTTTTTTAAGGAGGCACAGGGAAAGCGATATGATTTTTTTTTTTTAGGGTGGTTAACACTAGAACCGCTAAATGCCATTTGAGTTTGTAATTAAACAAAATTCTGCCATTTTGAGAGCTACACCCTTCTCCTTTCATGACTACCTATATGGGTCAAGATTCTCAACTAACAAACTGAAAACTATTTGCATGTTTTTTAAATCCTGTATTCCTACCTAATCCACCAAAAGCACACACCACTTGGCGTTGTTACCCTGGGAGCTATGGTATCCAGGCGCTAATCACCTTTCACAGAATGAACAATGTCAATGGATGAATGGCGATGCCCTCAGATAAAAGATCTGAGCCCTGGTTGAATTTGAAGGAACTTACAAATTAAATACAATCGATGTCAATGACCATTCAACATATTTGGCTAATATTGAACGATTTCCTTGACAATTCAAAAAATGTATTATACGTAACTGTTTTTCATTAGGAGAGACAAAATACAATCATATCAACTGCCTATGAAATTTGGCTGATTATTTGACCAAAGATTCAGCTTCTTAAGTAATTCTTATTTAATTTAAAGCAGTAGCTGTTTGACATCAGTTTCATGATTTTGGTGTAATTAGAGGGGGATTTTGTTGTTTAAAATACAAAGGAATTGTCAGGTGTGACATCAATTTATGTAGGGGAGGATTGTGCAATTTTTATTGATATGTTTCGTTTGACTAGCCCTTCTCCCAGAATAAATAACAAACTCTACCCATCACAAAGAAGAGTGGAAGGAGAAAAACATTCCAGTCAGGGGAAACATATAGTTCCATGGTGTGAACTATTTCAAATCCCAACATTCCACTTCTAACACACAGCCTGAGAGCAATTCAGCTTTTGTCCTGGAGGATCACAACCCTTATGCTTTTACATCATAGTCAATTACACTCAGCTGGTGTCCCAGTGTTTCCTTCCAGGACTGTGGTTAAATGGCTCTGGTCTACAGTAAAAGTGGCAGGTGTTTTGTAAGGGTTTTAAGTATTAGGTGTCACCTACTAATACAAGATGTCTGCCACTCCATCCAATTTTTCCTCCTTATGGTTGGGCACTTTCAAAGAGGAAACAAAGTACTGTATAGTCATCAGTCACCTTATAGGCAGTGCTTAATTTGTAAATTCAGAGGTCCCGGATATACAAAGTGAATGTGAATCCTGTAAATATTTGGAAGGAACGAGGTGCCAGATTGAACAAGCTATAACAGGAGCGCGTTGCTGAAATAACAGAAAAGCCTCACGCATGTGCTGATAAGTAAAGCGAAAATATAAATATAACGAACACAATCTCTTAACATATCCATAACTGTCATCACTGGCAAAACTTGTCTGTGCCCAAATTATTGTAGTAGGGGGGAATAAAGGTAAAACCCTTTGAATGCTACTGAGTGGACAGGTAGGAAGATTAGTGCAGAGAGTCAATGACCTGCGTGATAATTTAATATCTAATAATCTGATTCCATATTGTTTGTAAACATACGCAAACCTCAATGACAATTATATGGTGAAAGTTCTTAGAGAAGGTGGCTAATCTTTAATCATAAGCCAAACATTTTATAGATTGTATGTTTCACAGCCTACGTTATCTTTAATGATCCTCATCAGTCATGTCCAGAATACACGGGACAGTGTAGCACAGGTGAACTCAGTGATGAACAGTCTGGTCTCTTCGATTAACGTATGTGTCTATGTCAGTTATCACAAGTGTAGGTTGTTAAACACACAGTAAAATGGCTTGTGTTCCCGGGTTTAAAATAAAGTTTATTATGCCCAACGACTCAGTGATGACTTGAAGGTCATATGTTCCTGGGACAACCAAACTGCTTATAGAATTCCAGGACGCAGGAATTCCATGTCTGGTCGCTTAGACTTAAGCCATGGCCTGCAGAGAGCTTCCAAAGAATCAGAGGGATTCCATTGTTGAAAGATATCAGTCAGGAGAAGGGTAAAATATATATTTCCAAAGCATTAGATATACAATGGAACACAGTGAAGACAGTCATCATCAGGTGACGACTGTCAGTGAAGATCTGATGAAATCAAGGTAAAAACTTTTTGGCCATATTTCCAAAAGGTATGTTTGGCGCAAGAAACGCACTGCACAGCACCCAAAGCAAGCAAGCAAGTTTATTTAAATACCACAATTCATACATAGAAGCAATTCAATGTGCTTTAAAAAAATAATTGAATCAAAACAGTCAGATCCATCATCAGCAGATATACATTTATACAGAGGTTATAAATTTACAAGAAGAACACCATACCCACAGTGAAGTATAGTGGTGGCAGCATCATGCTTTGAGGCTGTTTTTCTTCAGCTGGAACCGGGGCCTTAGTCATGGTGGAGGGAATTATGAACAGTTCAAATACCAGGCAATTTTGGCACAAAACCTTCAGGCATCCATTAGAAAGCTGAAGTTCACCTTCACGACCCAAAGCACGCATCCAAATCCACAAAAGCATGGCTTTACCAGAAGTAGATGAATGTTTTGGAATGGCCCAGCCAGAGTGCAGACCTGAATCCAATTGAACATTTGTGGGGTGATCTGAAGAGGGCTCTGCACAGGAGTTGTCCTCACATTCTGCATTGTTCATGTTATAGGTCACATTAAAGGTGGAAAAAGTTCTGACATGATTTATCTTTGTCACTGTATTTTACATCAGACAAACCTGGCATTTTAACAGGAGAGTGTAGACTTGTATATCACCTGTACATTGAGTAACAATCTTAAATTCTTGCGCTCTTTGCCTGCACAGACTTTCACGGAGAGGTGAACCCCTCTTATTCTTTATTTCTGAAAGACTCATCCTCTCTGGGATGCTCTTATACCCAATCACTGACCTGTTGCCAATTAACCAAATTAGTTGTTAGAAGGCTTTTGATAGCGTTACACAACATTTCAAATCTTTTGTCTCTGTCCCAACTTTTTTTAAACATGTTGCTCGCATCAAATTCAAAGTGGGTGTATACTTTTTAAGAAACAATAAAATTGGTCAGTGTCTGATTACTATTTTCAATAAATTATAGGGTTAAAATATTTTGCACATTATTGTGTTCTGTTTTTCTTTACATTTGACACATCGTCCCAACTTTTTGTAAACATTATGACCACTGACAGGTGAAGTGAATAATACTAATAATCTCATTAGTGGAATATATTTGGTAGTTCTCGGTTTGCAGTGGTCAGTAACTATCAAAAGTGGCTTGACATATGCGGAGCTCTTTCGCAAAGAAGAATGGAACATGTCACCCCCATTTTTTTATCAACAGTACTCTAATATAAGAGAGGCTGAAGCTCATTGCATGGTTTGAAATGTGTTATTTAGACTGGCCCACAAGCAGGTACTTCGCTTTGAGGAAGTTGCTGAAAAGTTCATGCACACGGTGCTGGTAACTTTAGTAGAGTATTACTAGCAACTATGATCTTTGGCTCATGAAAGTTTGGTAACCTAGCTGACATTAGCTAGCATTACCTCTAGCACTACCTCCCAAATGTATGAATGAGGTATATAATTAGCTACTCTATCAAAAATATATTTTCTTAACCAGCAACCATGCTAGATGTGTGTGGCTAACATTCTATATTAACGATAATTGCAAAATATATATTAACACGCTTGCTAACGTTTTGTTCACTAGTTAGCAAAACAATCTTACACATTAACACTACGTTCACCTCACTCACAGCTAGCACCGAGATGACACCAGCCAAGAAGAGACTTACGTAAGACATACACGTTTTTTTCTATGCAAAGACAGAGTGCTAAAGCTAGCTAGCTATGAGACAGAAAATATAGCTAGCTTTCTAAAAATTGCTTAATAGTTCTCCTGAAATTTGGTTAACATTACTTGTAGTTCACTCCGCACGTAGTTTCCTTTGAAATTTCAACCTAATGGGGATCTTCTACATTAACCATTGCCATCAGGTTCTACAGGCATCAATGTAAATCAAGCTGTTCTTGTCATATTGTGGGCTACATCAGATGGTCAGGATCAGATGGTGACCACTCAAGAGTTATTAAATGTCTGTTGAGGAAGAGTGGAAGTGTGTTCAACAACGAGGTGTGTCTGGACTCCAACACACCCTTGGTATGTTAATTTGGGATCATGCATAACATTTGCTTATCTAAAGATCTCGAACACCAGTTGTGGGCCATTTGCCCCACCTTCCCATGCTCACCTGGGGCCTCATGTATCAATCTTGTTTACGTTTCAAATACATTTCTGGCATATGTGGAAATCCTATGATATGCATGCACACAATATTATTGGGATTTATCAAACACTTACGCATGCTTCCGTTGATAATCAGACCCATAATATATTTCTGCGTACGTGAACCCGTATAGTCTTGGCCCAAAGAACGCCTACAATTATAAAATATCCTAATTAGCCCTATACACTGTAATTTCAGTCTATACACGAAGCACACTGACATTTTCCATAATGTGACCATATCAAGTAGCCCGATAAGAAGTCATTAATATTCCGCATTGCAAGATATTGCTGTTGTTAATAAAATAAAGATATGTTTCACATTGACCAGCAAATTGCTGGTATCCTTGGGGAGATCTGTGTGGAGAAGTCCTAGATGGGGACACTGACATGTCGCTTTGGTATGGTTGCAGTAAATGATCATTTGCCACTAGGCTAATTATAACATATCAACTTCATATTCAAGAAACATATAAATACAGACGTAAAATCAAAGGCAATTGGCCAAACCCAGTTAAAGTCCACATTAAGAGCTGAATAGACTGACATTCTTTATGTACTAAAGCAAGCCTCGAGAAAATTGGAGCGAAAGTGGCGCTCCACCAAGTTGTAAGTATTCAGACTAGCCTGGATAGACAGCACACTTAAATACCGAAAAGCACTCACATCTGCTCGATCAGCGTATTTCTCCAACCTGATTGAGGTGAACAAAAACAATCCAAAATGTCTCTATGATACAGTTGCTAAGTTAACTAAAGCAATGCTCAACAAGTGAAGTGTGTCTTCACATTAGCTGTAATGAATACATGAACTTTTTGGATGAAAAGATCATCACCATTAGAAAACAAATAACTTACTCCTCAAATAATTACAGTCCCCGAAATCTGAAGTTGTCCTGAGATTGTCCTAAACCTCCATAACCAGGTGTCAAAGGGGACACTGGAACTTTTTGATCCCATATTGCTCGAGTTCTAAACCCACAAATTGTCAACTAGACCCAATTCCAACTAAATTACTCAAGGAGCTATTTTTTGTGAGCCAATGTTGAAAATATTAAATTGCTCCCTTTCCTCCGGATGTGTACCAAACTCACTAAAAATAGCTGAAATTATGCCTCTTAAAAAAAAATCCTATCTGAATCCAGACAGTTATAGGCCAATATCAAACCTCCAATTCCTCTCAAAAATCTTAGAAAAAAGTGTTTCCCAACAACTGAATGCTTTCCTGAAGACAAATAACACTTCAGACCCGATCATAGTACTGAGACTGCACTTGTGAAGGTAACAAATGACCTTCTAATGGCCTCAGACAAAGGTTCTGCATCCGTCCTGTTGCTTCTTGATCTTATTGCTGCTTTTGACACTATTGATCACTACCTTCTCTTAGAGAGACTGGAAACCCATATTGGGCTACGTGGGAATGTTCTAGCCTGGTTTAAATCTTATTTATCTGAAAGATATCAGTGCATATGTGTGGATGGTATATCCTTGGACAAAACAAAATTGTGTTTTGGTGTTCCTCAAGGCTCGGTCCTGGGCCCTTTATTGTTCTCACTATATAGGCTGCCTCTTGGAGATGTAATCAGAAATCACAATGTAAATTTTCACTGCTATGCTGATGACACACAGATATATATTTCGATGAAGCATGGAGAAATCCCCCAATTAGCTACTTTGGAAGCACGTGTTTCCGATATTAGGAAGTGGATGACAGAGAACTTCCTGCTTTTAAACTCAAGAAAAACGGAAATGCTTGTTTTAGGACCCGAGAAACAAATAATTTTATTGGCAGATCTCACTGTTAACCTCGATGGCTGCATGGTCGTATCCCAAAAAACTGTAAGATCTCTGCCTAACCCTCGACCCTGACCTCTCCTTTGATGAACAAAAATATATCTCAAGTTATATCTCAAGAGTTGCTTATTTTCATAATTGAAAAATTGCAAAAATCTGAAACATTATCAAAAACGACATCTCCTAACAGGAGGCATGGACAGGACGTGTGTCCTATCCATTCACCTCTGCTCAGAGTTAGTTAGTACATCTGTGTTGTGTTTCTCAAGCCTACTTTCTCTCATGTTGCAGATTAAGACGATTCCTGACGATTTCAGCTGCCACTCTGCTGACCCCCCTCTCCCCCCGTCTGTCCCTGTACTTGTCCATCCGGTCATGCCTCCGATCTGGACTAAGTTTAAATAGACTCTGGGCTTAGCCCACATGCATTGAACTATTACAATTTGGACTCTTAATATGTTCACCCGGCACAACCCGAAGAGGACTTGTCACCCCTCGGAGCCTGGATCCTCTCTAGGTTTCTTCCTAAATTTCGGCCCTCTTAGGGAGTTTTTCCTAGCCACTGAAGTTCATCACTATTGTTGTTTGCATCCTGGGGTTTGAGGCCGGGTGTTTTGTGACAACTGCTGACGTAAAAAGGGCTTTATAAAATACATTTGACTGATTGATTACTTTACTGTACTGTACAGGGTATGGATCAAACTTCACAAGAACACTGTAGAAGTGATTGTCCTTCTTGCATGTCTGACAACAACTGGCGGCAACACCTAGTCCATTTGATAGTTATGCATTGATTATGTCAGACCCTAACCTGCCCTTTGGTAATTTTTTTGCCAAGGTAACGTAATGCTAATGACTATTTGTTTGAGCTGTCTTATTTTAGGATAAATAGCAATGTCTCCAAAAAGTTATTTGACTTTGTCATTGTTAAATAGACCTCACTGTTGTAGTCATATTTAGGAGTCTATCATTGACTGAAGCTCCTATCACACCTTTGTACCATAGTATGTCTTATGGTATAATTAGTAGATTTTTGACAAGTTGGGAGGACATTGAATCGTGCTGGTATGTCACTATATTTTGTATTGGAAATGTATTACTTGCTTGGAATAAAATGTACTCTTTTGGAATATTGATGACTATGGCACCCCCTGTACATTTTCGCACCTGAGCTTGTAAGGCTACTGATAATCACACACACATATGTAAGGCGAAGTGACTAGACATGACATCCCTGAGTTCTGTGTCTCTGAACAGTCTGTGTGGTCCCAAGGACACATGCCATTGTAGGCATTCCTGAGTTCTGGGTCAAGTGTTAGAAATCAGCCGTTTCGTATAGTGGTTATTTCAAACACTATATGAAAGAAAATACAATAGATCAGTCTTGACAACTTGTGGATCTCAGAAGTTTGATAATTAGAATTAAGAGTGAAGCCTACCCCTCCATATTATGGCCAGTTTCCATAATAGTTCTATGTCAAATTTATTTTTCCATTCAGAACTGGCTTGGTTGATATCTGATTCGTTGTGCTATATTTATGCCTGTTAGCAACTAGCAGTGGAATAAGATTGGCAAACTTGACTTTGCTTTGCCAAATTAGAAAAAGGGTTAGATCTATTGTATTTAACCATTAAAATGTTAGACCTTACATCAAACAAGACAAATAAAAACAAAAAAATGAGAGATGCCAATGCTCCGTTATAACTATGTAAACAGAAATAACAAAATGTTTGTTTAACTCCTCATAAGTATCAATTTGATTTTCTTTGAGCCCTAAGCTCAAAGTTGTTTGCAGACACGCCCTAAGCTGTTTCTAGACACAATCTATTATCATATCATACATTCCCCTGTTTCCACTTCATTATGTGAAAGCAGAACAACGATAAATACATCCACAGGAGGCGCCATCCTGAACACGCACTGGGCCATCATTACAGGATGGACATGAAAAATATAAAATTGGTATTATGGATGGATCTATAATCAATTCAATAAGGAGTTGCACACTGTATATTTATCAAAACAAACATTCAAAAACACAATCAAAGAAATGAATGTGCAACCTGGTCGCTTTTAGGAAGGAATTTTAAACAAATTTGCCTTTCATAGCTAAACATTTCCAAAATGTGACTTTACCGTCACACAAGTCTGTGAAATCGGCTATTACGCATTAATAAAATCCTGTAGTTCCTTGGCACATGCCCAACAAAAATGTTTTGCCCTCTACGGGATAAGCTGCTCAGCTACAGTGAGGGAAGAAATTATTTGATCCCTTGCTGATTTTGTACATTTGCCCACTGACAAAGAAGTGATCAGTAATGGTAGGTTTATTTGAACAGTGAAAAACAACAAAATCCCGATTATTCTAGATTTAACATTTTTACAGGCAATGGCCCAACTAGCTTGTAACAAAAAAAATCTTTATTAACCTCCTAAATTTTCCAATCTATTCCAAATTGCAACGGTCAGCTGAACCACAAATCACAACATTCATGCATATTTTGACTACATCTGTGGTTCTATTGACATTAAGATTGTTTTATCATCAACAATGGAGGATGACCTTAGGTCCCTTCCCTCACGTCAGTTGGTTTTGTAGGATCTGAGCATTAACAACTACAATATGAATGTACATTTCATTAGAAGTGAATGTGCCTAGATAATGAGAATAACAGGAAACCTCTCTGTTTAGTTTCTCCCTGTAGGTTGCACTCTGGTAATCACAGGAATGTTTATATTGACCATTTGGGTTACTGCTTTGCTAGGTAAACATGCCCCTCACATGCATATAACAGCTGGTTAACCCCCAGTATAGTGAGAGAGGGATGAGGAGAGTAGGGAAGAGATTGAGCCTGTAACATCATGTGCTAATAGACTATCAATATGCTGCAATAAACAATTGAATTACTCTCTCCCTTGACAACCAGGTACGCAAGTTATTATTACTACGACTATACGACATGGCTGATTTCTAACAATTTCAAAACCATACATTTCAGCTATTGAAAGGAAAATATATTTTGCTTTTAGATTTAGTGTCTTCCCCATCTATTATTGTTGCAGTTTGTAAAACTGTGCTTGTCATATCTACATAACAACTCAACCTTAGAGTGGAAATTAAGAAAACTTTCAAGAATGGTGATATTGACAGCAAACAGATGTATGACATCACTAAAATCAAGGTACAAAAAGTAATCCAAAGGATAGTAAATGTAGGCCTTAAACATGGTTACATCAATACCCTATTTGTTCATTAGTCAATTTATCATTTTGGAATTTGAACTCCATTAACGAGTATCAGGCGGTGGTTTTAAAGTATAATCTCAGTTATCATTAGTAAATATGGAAAAAGAGTAACTACATTATTTAACCAAACTCAATTCAGTATTTAAGATACAACATCTAATTCTATTGTTGGGAGTAAACTCGCTTTCTTAAAGACTGTCACCATGTGGATTCTTCTTTCTACCACAAGAGAAAACAAAATTTTAGCCTTGAGTAAGAAAACCATGAGACGATTTTGCCAGATTGGATAATTATAATTGTACCGATTTTTATTTATCACTCATTTAGATTTACCCACATGTGCTAGCGAAAAGCTCAGCACGCAGCAGAAAATTACCATGCGGTGGGTCTGGTAAAGGCCTAACCCACATTATGGTGAGACACCCCCCCTTAGTGCAGGCCTTATGGAATAAATCATTGTCAAAGCAATACATGTGTTTGACTCCTAATGACATCTAACATGACAAAGCACAACAAAACAGGCCATTTCTTAAATACCAATTAAAACAATTTAAAGCATGAAAGAACAAAACAGGCTCTCTTGAATGCCTATTAAAACATGCTATATACCTTCTAAGTGTTTTTAAACTAGATGTAATATTCAATTAAATAAGCTTGGGAAGTTTCAAGGAATGTGATCAAGTTTATTTGATAAGTTTTAGTTTCATTTAATGTTTAGGTACAATACATTTTAGGAAATAAACATTTAAGAACTCTGAATCATTGATTATGAAAGGTCAGGCACGTCAGTTCCTTGCATCGTCCATGATTCCGGGGTCCCATGACAGAAAATCCATCTTGTGACTACTATCGGTCAGTCGGTTGGTCAAACAAAATGAATCTTCGTCCATTTTTTATGTTTCCTTTTACTCCTTTCCTACCTTATGACTGTTGTCCTCTCTCTGCCATTTTAAGTTTCCTTTGTTACAACTTCATCTGTACCCATTCACTGCTTCCTCAGAATCTATGTTGTTCAACCAGAAAACTTTATTTTTCTTTCTGTCCATTTCGATTCCAGGCATCGTTGTTAATGATCCTTTTTGTTCTCATTGGTGTCCTAGTCATGCAATGATATTTAAACACAAATGTATAATGCCAGAGGCTGCAGTCCTCTACCTGTCATATTTTGTACAACTGGACAGTATTATATTTTACTTGTGCAAGTCGCTGTATTAGCATTGTCAACGAAATAGAGTTTAGCGCTTCTCTCCAATTAATCCATGTCTAGAGATTTGCAAGATTTTAGTGCAATCTTGACAGTTTGTTACATGGTGTAGTTTTACGACTCATCGTTCAGTCGTTTTCAGCAACCAGTAACCGTGAAAAACAACTTCTTCCCTGTGTTTGCAAGATGAGCCCCTAAGCTCCTCAACTGATTTTCAGCAGAATAGTTAAAACATCTCCATCTGGTCACAGCAGCATGCTTTTAGATATCAGCTGTTTCATGTAGTGGTTGAAACAATGATCGCGTACCCGGTTGTCAAGGGAGAGAGTAATTCAAATATTTATTGCAGCATTTGATAGTCTATTGTTCCTGATGTTACAGACTCAATACTTGGTCTTACAAATGCAAGCGCATCTCACTCTAAGAACTTTCAGTTGTCCCTCTACTTATAGACATCCCAACCAGAAAACACATCCCAGTACAGAAAGTCCATTGGCTAATTAGTGTTGTGCTTTGCCTGAACATGATTTCCTGTGTACAGATATTCTTTTCTCTAACCATAACAGGCATACATCCTAACACTTCAGCACTAGGTTGGTCCCAGGGACATATGCCATTGTAGCCATCCCTGAGTTCATTGGTCTAGGGTGGTCCCATGGATACGTGCCATTGGGGGCATCCCTGAATTCCGGGTTTCTGACCTGATTGGATGGATCCAGAAGCACATGTCATTTTGATGTTAGGCTTGTGACAAAAGGAGTAGCTCACCTTTACTAAGGACTTCCAAGATATAGCAATTTATGATAACATTTACTAACAATATGGAGTCAATTTATATATTTTGTTTTCTACAAAGGCTTCCACAATTCATGCATTGCACACAATTCATAGATACAGTGAGGGAAAAAAGTATTTGATCCCTTGCTGATTTTGTACATTTGCCCACTGACAAAGAAATGATCAGTCTATACTTTTAATGGTAGGTTTATTTGAAGAATGAGCGACAGAATTACAACCCACAAAATCCAGAAATACACATGTCAAAAATGTTATGGAATTGGCTACAAGACCATCGCCAAGCAGCTTGGTGAGAAGGAGAAAACAGTTTGTGCGATAATTGGTAAATGGAAGTAACACAAAAGATCTGTCTCACCTTGTGGAGTTGCAATGATCACGAGAACGGTGAGAAATCAGCCCAGAAATACACAGGAGCATCTTGTCAATGATCTCACGGCAGCTGGGATCATAGTCACCAAGAAAAGAATTGGTAACACTACGCTGGGAAGGACTGGAATCCTGCAGCGCCCGCAAGGTTCCCCTGCTCAAGAAAGCACATATACAGAATCAAGAATCATATCCTGATTCAGAGGAGAACTGGGTGAAAGTGTTGTGGTCAGATGAGGCGAAAATCAAGCTATTTTGCATCAACTCAACTCGCCGTGTTTTGAGGAGGAGGAATGCTGCCTATGACACCAAGAACACCATCCCCACCATCAAACATGGAGGTGGAAACATTATGCTTTCAGTGTGTTTTTCTGCTAAAGGGACATGATAACGCCCACCGCTTTGCACAATCTCTCAGAGACCTTGCTGCATTACTCCCTTGTAAGACTGGACTCTGATAAGGACGACTATTGCTCCATTTTGCAATGTCATGCCATACCTTTCAGACGGCACTGGAGCCAATTTCTTCCTGCAACTGGACAATGACCCAAAGCACAGCTCCAAACCATGCTATACCATGTTATAGATGTCTGTTATTTTAGTAGCCTATCTCTTTTCAAATGTTTATGTTCGTATATAAAGTTAGGTCTGAAAATAATCGGACACTTATTTGGGCGGTTTTACGTAAATATATTCATGTTACAGTTGAGTAATGAATATGAGTTATAAAGTGCCTCTCAGCTTTAATTTGAGGGTATTCATATTAGGGCTGTCACGATATCAGATTTTCACTACACAATTATCGTAGCCAAAATAATTCATGGTAACAATATTATTGCAGTATCTATTGAATATTTGAAGTAAATGCTGTCAGTCAAATTCATCTTCAATTTTGTTTGATGTTTTTTCTCTTTTTTGGCAAATGATTTACACTCAAAGTACGTGTATGGAGGTGGAGAGAGTCTGTAACCATAACTGTACACATAAAAAAATGAAAGCATACAAAAATAACAGTTACACCTAATTGATAGCGAAAAGGCAACCAGATTAACTGATTAACAAAAGTTCCACAAGGCCTAACACCAAAATGTGTTTTTGGAAAATACTAAAACATTTTGCCTAGTGAATAGGTAACAAATAGGTGCTAATTCAAACAGTAATTGGACAATTGACAAAAGCTATTTCATGGAAAGGTGTGGGCTATTCCTTCGTTATTTCCTCATCAACTAAGTAGGTAAAAGATATGGAGTTGATTCCAGGTGTGGCAATCACATTTGTAAGTTGTTGATCTTTGAACCCACAGCATGCGGTCAAAGGAGCGCTCAATGCAAATGGAACAGACAATCCTTTGTTTGCAAAAAATCTTTTCCAACCGATAGATAGCAGGAACATCAGGAGTGGCCAAAACAACAGTTTGGTACATTCTGAGAAAATAAGAACGCAGTGGTGAGCCCTGCAACACACAAAGGCCTGGACATCCAAGGAAGACAACAGTGGTGGATATTCATACAGTCCTTTCCATGGTGAAGGAAAACCCCATAATCCCGCCCAGTGAAGAACTCTCTTCAGGAGGAAGGAATATCATAATCCCAGAACACCATAAAGAGAATACCTCACAAGAGCAAATACAGAGGGTTCACCACAAGGTGCAAACCATTCATAAGCCTTGAGAATAGAAAGGCCAGATTAGACGTTGCCAAAAAACATATAAAAAAGCCATCCCAGTTCTGGAACAGTATTCTTTGGACAGATGAAACTAATATCAACCTGTACCAGAATTATAGGTAGCACAAAGTATGCACAAGGCTTGGAACAGTTTATGATCCGAAGCATACCACTTCTGTGAAACACGGTGGAGGCAGTGTGATGGCTTGGCCATGCATGGCTTCCAATGGCACTGGGTCTCTAGTGTTTATTGAGGATGTGACAAGACAGAAGCAGACAGATGAATTCTGAAGTGTGTAGAGACATATTGTTGATTTCTACAACACTTCTCTTTACAGATGGACAAGGACCCAAGACATACTGTGAAAGCATTGCAGGAGTTTTTTAAAGCAAAGTAGTAGAATATTCTGCAATAGCCAAGGCAATCACCTGATCTCAACCCGACTGAGCATGCATTTCACTTGCTGAAGACAAATCTTAAGGCACAAAGACCCATGAAAAAACAACAACTGAAGACAGCTGCTGTAAAGGCCTGACAATGCATCACAGATGAAACCTAGCATATGGTGATATCCATGAGTTCCAAACTTCAAACAGTCATGGCCTGATAAATATTCAAAATGAAAATGTTACTTATGATTGTGTTAATTTGTCCAATTACTGTTGAGCCCATGAAATAAGGGGAATGTGTATGGTTGCAATTCCTAAATGTTTCATACAACATTTTTGTTCAACCCCTTGAATTTAAGCAGAAAATCTGCACTTTAATTTTATTTTGGTTGTTTCATTGCAAATCAATTGTGGTGGCGTACAGAGAAGTATGAAAATTGTGTCTGTGTCCAAATATTTCTTGACTTAACTGTATATATTGCAGTTATATTTGTCAAGAACAGGGTGTCAAAACGATGCTTCATTTCAAGAATGCTACATAATATCTGTTGTTTAGTTGATTCCATTTTCATTAGATATTATTTTAGTTAGAATTCAAAACTGAAACAATGTTAGGATGACAAAATATGTGAAAAGTGTCAGAAAACCATCACCAAATACACTTTGGTGACCCCAGCCTGAGGAATATACAGTACAGCAAGCCAAGCTAACATCCCCCGGATCAGTTAAGGACAGGAGGAATTCAATCAAGGAGATCCATTGGCTGCTCCTGAGACAGGGGAGTGAGATGGATGGCTTTAGGAGAAGGTTACGAAGGGGCCAAGCCCCACCGGACAGTATTTTATCCCTGTCTACTAGGTTTCTTGTTTGGGGCAGCAGCAATGTTAGGAGGAAATGGAGAAATGTATCAGGGAAGTAAAAACTACCTCTATATCCCAATCTCTCCCCATTTCTCTTTTTCTGTCTCTCTGTCAGCATCTCTCCCTGCTTCCATCCAAATCCCTTTCTCCCATAAGTCCCAGAAGGCTTGATTCCTACATCAATAATAACAACTTATTTTAGTCAAGAGTCAAAGTTGGTGGAAATTGTGGGAGGGTGATTGATGACAGTGGTAAATCAATGTCTATATTTTTGCAAGAGTGTTACAGGTAGCTGTGACATTGGGATGTATGCAGGCATGCGCACTCACAACACATATCTTTAAAGCATGTTCAATCGCAGTTAGAGGATATGCGAAATCCAGTATTTGTTCAAAATGTATAATTGCATTGCATGTTTTTATATGTCACACCTTTAAACATTATGAAGATGCTTTGAGACCTAACGTTTATTCTTCACAGCATAAGCCACACATTCCGTAGCAAAAACGGTTCTCACAAATATTAGCTTGGCTCACCTTCCCTTCCTCCCACTTCATTCCTCTGTCCCGCTGTCCTGGTGCTGCTATCTTTCTCATCCCTGCATCCTGATATAAAGCAAATTCAGTTTTACTTACAACAGGAGTGAAGGGGAGAAGAGGCATTATCGGGCAATGTGAGAGATAAAAATGAAAGGGGGACGTGATGTAGAAGGAAAGGTCACACAGGCCACCCTTCAGAATGGCAGGGGGGAAGCTTTGAAGGTCAGGGAGATTGAGGGGGTGATCCATTCATAAGAATGACATTCGCACCGTTTAATTGGGTTGATTCGGTCACAAAAGGCCAGCAGTATACAATGGAAATGGCCTCATGATTCATCCCATCATTGTCGATTACTCCATTCCCTTTCTTTTCTACACTACGCATACATTGTTCTTGAAATGTAAATTGAGCAAATGTTCGGAAAATGTAAAGTACTGACCATATTTTCTTTTGAATAGGTCAAATTACCCATGTATTTCATGCTACTTTAATTGTAGTTAAAGACTTGTACTACTAACTGCAAATGTAAGGGACAATACTGTTATTTCTTTTCAATCAATCAAAGAACTCACGCTATTACCTAGATTTCACAGTTGTGCGAACAATGCTGCTCAGAATAGAGCCACTCTGAGAGAGTGAGCTCAAAGAAAAGGTACAATTTCCATCTAAGGAAAATGTTCATATTACAGATTGCAGAGTATAATGTTGTACTAAAAAAACTTACTTCCTAGGCAGGATTGAAAACTTCAGCCAGTGTTTGGAGATTATGGGAGCCCCTTTGAGTCAAACTTTTCTGGGTTTCAGCAGAGAGGCCTGCTACTCCATGACCTTGGCCACAGGCTAAATCCACTAATCTGACAGAGTGCTAATAGATGTCTAATCAACACATTGTCCACACATAAGGAGCCACTGAACCCTGACCTCTGACTGACAGCACTGACAGAGGTCAAACGGAAGAAATGGAAGGCGTGCTTGTGTGTGCCAACACACATGCAGTGTCACACATTCAAACTGCACAGACACAGAATACACATGCACACTAACACAAAGACACTCCTATTCACTCACACATGCACTTCCATCTGTCTAACAATCTGCTTTTATTGAGGGAGTCACCGCTTCTCTGAGAGACATTAGTTCGGTTGGTAGGCTGAGGTCAAGGCATCTTCTCTCCTGGATGAATGTCATCTTAGCATGAGGTCACTGACCTCTTCCAAAGCCCCAAGCCACCACGCAGACCAGACCATCACACACACACACACACACACACACACACACACACACACACAACCCTGCATAGAAACATGCTTGTCCACAATCATTTCTCCCTCTTGTCATTTTACAGAATATCAATAGCCATCATGAGCCTTCCTATCTCTTATTAATTGAGACGGCAGCTCCTTCAATTACAACATCCCATAATCCCACACTGACGCGAGGGTGGATTAATGGGGATTAGGAAATAATCTGGCTGACCCCTTGGCCCCAACCCAGTATGGGACTGCTAGAGGCAATTTGAATGCAGCAAGAGAAATAGAATGGGCTTTAATAGAAGAACCAGTGAGAGCCGAATAGGGCTTTGACCAGAGTGTTTCAGCTGAGCCGGTTCGACGGATCTATGCGCCACTCTCTCACTGGGGATTATTTTCGGATAGGTCCCAGTAGAAAAACGTACCCCAGAGGATGCTTACAAGTCATGCTATCAGTATCCATTGATTTATATTAAATCTAATATGGTCTGGTATAGCATCCGTTCAGCATCAGTCTAGCTACACAGCATCTGTCAAACAGGGAAATATCCAAGCTGTCCAGTTTGGAGGATTGTTAGCCCTTTTGAGTTAAAGGTTTCGGCATCAGCTCAGGAAGTAATGAGCGGATGTAGCCAATGCCCTTCTTTGAATATCTCTTTGATTTATTGCTCTGGGAAATTAGCTGTGGCTAGTTGTAGTAGTTCATCCCTTGTAAGGTTTTGTACATGCATCGGGCTTAGCTGTTGGCATGTGTCAGCAATAAAATGTCCACGCCACAAGGTTATAGTTCTGGAATGTGTGGATTAAGTGTCAAGAGCATTACAAGACATTACGAGACAATTTTTAAACGAACATAGGTCAGTAATAGATTAATGAAACCAAACCTCTGCCTTAACAGTGCACATAAAGGGATAAACTACATACTAAACATTCTCTTCACATCAGCCAATTACCTCTCTGTAAAGGAAATGTACCTAGCATTGCACATGCCATCTCAGCTAAAGGAAAGATGTCAGTAAACTATTGGGCACAATACTGTTCCAAGGTCCAGAGCTGCCTCTGTGAGTTCCAATGAGAAATGTGTGTGGTGACTGCTGAAAGTTTTGTTAATCTGAAGTTTTTAATTGAAGCCATCCCCCAAAGACTGTATGGTAGGCAAGGTTTTCTCATCTTCACCAATTGCAAATGCATCCTTTAAGGATAAGAGCCACAACTCCACCTTGGCTTTTAAGGAATATTTAAAATGTTCGGAATAACACTGAAATGAACATAAGAAATACTTATTAATGAATTACTCAGTTATTAATACTATATATAAAGAATATGTCTACTTTTGTGATGCGTAATCAACACCTTCCTTGTCAATAACTGTAGCTTAAAGTACTTTTTTTATCAAACATGGGAAAGTGTCAGTATGGCCCATGAAAACAAATATTGGCCCATGAAAACATTGACAGCAGCCACTTGTACAGCGTGGGAATTGGATTCTTAACTTTTTTATTTGGGGTTCTACCTAATTTCAATGAAAATATTTATTTTTGGCTATGACAAAACACTTTGGCAGTCAAATCTGGTAACATTTTAAAAGGAATATAATCAAAATTGGGAGTAAAGTAGCATGTTCAGCCAGCAACACCCCCCCCCCCCAAAAAAATATATATTTTGCTAATCGCCCGTGGTACAACAGGTTGGAAACCAGTCTGAGTGCTCAAAAATCTGCCTGTTTTAATATAGAACAACTGCACTTTTCTCAACAATATTTTAATCACACTTAAAACAAATCTGGGCTTGTAATACAGATAAAACACCTGATTTCCATTCCACATCTAGCCAGCTACGTATTGTACACTGGAAACGGCAAACGGTTAAGCCCAAGGCAGGCTCGGTGGGCCTTGTTCTTCAGCCGGTTTCAGTTCCATGTCACATATGTTAGAAATCAGCCATGTCGTATAGTGGTAGTAATAATAACTCGCGTACTCGGTTGTCAAGGGAGAGAGTATTCAATGTTTATTGTAGCATATTGATAGTCTATTAGCACATGATGTTACAGGCTCAAACTCTTCCCTACTCTCTTTGTCTCTCTCTACTCTCTCTACTGTAATGTGGGGTACAAGCTGTTAAATACCTTGAGGGGTGTGTTTACCTAGCAAAGCCAAGACACTAACCCCCACACCAAATGGTCAATGTAACATTCCTGTGGTTACCAGAGTGTAACCAACAGGGAGAATCTTAACTTTCTGTTAATCTCAATATCTAGGCACATTCAATTCTAATGAACCATACATTCATATTGTAGTTGTTAATGCTCAGATCCTACACATACCTGGCAGGCAAAAAGAATATGAAGGCAGATGCACTGTCTCAGCAGTTCAACCCGTCATCCCTCAACCACCTGCCTGACACCTGCACTGTTGCTACCATTCGATGGGAATTCATGGATGCCATCCAAGGGGCCTTGATTGAAGACCCTGCTCCTGCAGATACTCCACCAGGGAAGAAGTACATGCCTGCCGTGATATGTCCCCAACTCCTCCAATGGGCCCACATGGCTTTGAGCTCTGGACACCCTGGGGTGACAGGCAACATCAAACTGCTGTCCCACCGGTTCTGGTGGTCCTCAATCGTGGATGATGTTCATGAATTTGTATTACAGGTGGGGCAACGGGTATCCACCAAGGACATCCAACTCCGTCTCCCATACAGGAATCTGAGTCCCAGGTACACTGGTCCATTCAAGATCCTGAATTATGTTAACCCTGTCACTTATAGTCTGCAGCTCCCTAGGTCGAACTGTATTTCACCCACGTTCAATGTGTTGCTCATTAAGCCTGTTCACTACAGCCCTGTGCATCAGCCACTCTCTGGGCATGGGGTTCCCTCTCCACTGAATGTCAGAGGCAAACCTGCCTACTCTGTTCATGCACTGCCGGGCTCCAAAAGGTGTGGGGATGTCCTTCCATACCTGGCTGATTGGGAGGAGTACAGTCTGGAGGAGTGCTTCTGGGTTCCCGCCCGGGAAATCCGGGATCCATCCCTGATTGCAGACATTTATTGGGAACACCCTGATTGCCTTGCAACCTGGCCATGGGGCAGACCTCCTGGTTGGTCTGTCGGAGCATTGGGAGCCGCCAGTGGGAGAGGGCGAGGGGGGTACTGTGATGTCATGTACCGGCTCACAACAACATCAACAACACCTGGTGATCTGGTGAACACAACTCACTCCCTCATTCACAACATCAACCCGGCAAACGCGACTCACCTTACAGACCACAATTACCAGAATTCTAGTTACCTGTTCACTCACCTGTTATCCATCAGAACCACTATTTGGTTCTTTTTGGACCACAATGTCCTTGTGAGGTATTGTATCGCAGTCCAGCAACCGTTATTGTGTTTCAGCGTTTATAGTTTGCCCACCATGTACTGTATTCACATTTCAACTTCCCTCACTGACGTCTGTGCCACATCGTCACATTGTATCTTCTCTCCAGAGATCCCGACATAGACCCTCTGAATGCTCCCTGACCACGACCATCACCCTAATTCTTTCGTACCTTCGCCTGCACTGGTTGGATACCCTGGTTTTGACTATAGCCTGTTCTTACTGACAATTCTCCTGGATTCACGTTCCGTATAAAGTTAGTACTCTACGCTTGAATCTGGTGTCTGCCTCCTGGCATTCATTAGAGGCTCATTTTAAAATCAGAATAAAAACCGAAATCCCCCAAATGGCCCTGATCAAAAGTTTACATACCTCTTGATTGTTTGGCATTGTGACAGACACACAAGGTGACACACACACAGATGAAAATGGCAATTAAAGGTGAATTTCCAACACCTGTGGCTTTTTAAATTGCAATTAGTGTCTGTGTATAGTTTGTTTATGAGTTTGTTAGCTCTCATGTGGATGCACTGAGCAAGCTAGAAACTGAGCCATGTCACAACCATAAGCGCTATGTTTGGAGAAGAGCCAACAAAGCCTATCGTGAACAGAATACCATCCCCACTGTGAGGCATGGTTGATGGCTCACTGTTTCTGGGAGGTGGCTCAAGGAGTTTTTTGGACATTGATGGCAAGATGCATGCAGCATGTTATCGGAAAATACTGGCAGACAATTTGCATTCTCCAGCACCAAAGCCGTGCATGGGACAGTCCTGGACTTTCTAGCATGACAATGACCCTAAGGCCTCATAGGCAACTATGACAAAAGACTGCACCCTGTCATTGAAGCTAAAGCGGGAAATACACAGTATTAAGAAATAGGGCTATGCCGATGTTTGAACAGGGTTATTTTATTTTTCTTTGTTGCCATGTTTTGTTTAATGATTGTGCCATTCTGTTTTAATCTTCACTTGAATATGAATCCTAGGCGACATAAAATAAATGTTTTGCGTGCGCACACATTTTTTCTTTAAAGATGTTACATATATTACCAATTGTCCAAGAGTATAAAAATGTTGAGGGACACCAAACCCAACTTGTTGTACCTAGATACTGTACTTTTCATTTCTTGATTGATAGCCATCCCTGTGTGACAGTATTTTGATTTTCATCCCATGCATGTAAAAATAAAAGACATTGTTGAAACTTTGGACTCAAGACCAATAACTTAAAGGACATTTTAGAGAATTGTGAGTCACTGTACTGCAAAACCGCCTGCAGCGTCTAATTTGGAGGTGGGGAAATAACTCAGTCCCCAAAAAATATTCTGAGCAGCATCTTTGGAAGCATAGTCTAATTCACACTGGACCACAGAATTCAATAAACCTTGTTAAGAGGATTTTGGCAAATCAGATTTTTTTTCCGATATCTGGCAATTCTGTTTGAGTGACAGTTCTAACAACAATGTTTAGAGTTGTCCTAAGGGTGCCAGGATTTTCTCTGTGAATTTCCATGTGAATGGTCTAGACCATATTTTTCCATTATGTGGACACCTGAGGGTTTCCTGGTGGATTCCTGATAATATTGACTGTTAATACTGTGTGAGAGTCAGTTAGAGGTGGGACAATATGAGAATGTCATGCTGCAATTATCCTTTTATCCCAACTAATAACAATCGCCATAACAACTCTGGTTTCTAGCTCAAAACGGCTAATCGGGTATTACATAAATATTGTTCTTGCGATTTAAAAATCCATCACAATATAATAATATCAAAGAAGGTTTAACAATGACTTTAATAACATGTAAATCTCTAATGTATCTGAATGTATATGGTTGACAATACATTGAGGATGTTAAGTGGAATTCGGAGTTGCCATTTGTACTGCATTTACCATTACTGCATATCTATACATTGCACATATGTATGTCACATCTGTAACATACAGTTTTGAAACAAATTAAGAGACACCTGCACCCTTTTCTTTCCTTTCCAAAAAATCTGACCAGAACACTTTCACCCGGTTCTCCTCTGAATCATTCAGATGTTCATTGGCAAACATCAGATGGGCAAGAATGTCATGTGCTTTCTTGAGCAGGGGGACCTTGCTCATTGCCAAGATCCTCCCGTGTAGTTCTGGGATGATTCCTTACCGTTCTCATGATCATTGCAACTCCACAAGCCTTGTCTAGGTCTAATCTTGTCCCTGACATCCTTGGTCAGCTCTTTAGTTTTGGCCATGGTGGAGAGTTTGGAATCTGATTGATTGCTTCTGTGGACAGGTGTATTTTCTACAGCTAACAAGCTGAGATTAGGACCACTCTCTTTAAGAGGTTTGCTCCTAATCTCACTAAATTCGAGCTGTGTGTGGACACGGAGTCTAGTGTGAACAGTGAAAACAAGTGCGGACTGAGTACATAGCCCTGTGGGGCTCCAGTGCTCAGCGTCAAGGCAGAGGGGAGGTTGCCCATTCTCACCACCTGGGGTCTGTCAGTCAGGAAGTCCATGATCCAATTGCAGATGGAGGTGTTATTCCCAGGGTCCTGATATTGTGAACAAACATGGTGGGCACAATAGTATTGATTGCAGAGCTATAGTCCACAAACAGCCTCCTTGCATACGTATGTGTTGTGTTTATCTAGGCGGGAGAGGGCAGTGTGTGTTGTCAGGGCGATGGCATCTTCTGTAGATCAATTAGCAGTATGCGAATTGAAACAGGTCCAAGTTGTAAGGAAGAGTGCAGACGTGAGTTCTGACCAGCCGCTGAAAGCTGGTGGAGGTCAGTACTACAGGGCGATAGTCATTCAGGCAGGTGATTGAAGGTTTCTTCGATAAAGAGACGACGGTGGTCTGTTTAAAGCAGGAACGGACTACAGACCGAGACAGCGAGAGGTGAATATGGAGGTGAAAACCTTTGCTACATGGTCAACGCACCCACCGAGGACACAGCCTGGAATGCCATCTGGCCTGATCACTTCCGAGGGTTCACTTTTTAGAAAACTGGAGGTGTGCCGGCGGGCAGGTGTGCCGGCGGGCAGGTGTGCCGGCGGGCAGGTGTGCCGGCGGGCAGGTGTGCCGGCGGGCAGGTGTGCCGGCGGGCAGGTGTGCCGGCGGGCAGGTGTGCCGGCGGGCAGGTGTGCCGGCGGGCAGGTGTGCGGACACGTCCTTCGGGTTGACGGTGCTGGAAGAGTCAGACATAGAT